>JAUMHH010119196.1:0-21132 GCA_032359455.1 Chlamys rubida
GATTCTTAGAGGATCAGTTTCCAATAGAAGATCCAAATTTCAAGTAATTATTTTCTACTCTCGGATTACTGACATTGCTTCAGTCAAAAAAGAAAGATAGAAAAAGAAGTTTGAGAAAAATGTTATTCAATGTTTGCCCCCAATCCCTTTCTCCCGTTGTCAGTATAATGTGACCGGGCGGAATACTGTGCTGGGTGCCTTCGGCATGGCATTTCAGTGAGATAGCACTATAAAGTCGGCATCAGATCGGCGCTATCACAATGAGGCAAGCACACCAACATACCCTGTCTCCTGCATACACACACGCAAGCACGCATGCAGGACACACATGGAAACATGTCCTTAAATGACCTTAGCTGTTAATAGGACGTTAAACTAAATTAAACCAAACCAAACCAAACCTATCCCTTTCTCAAAAAAGCTGGAAAAAGCACTGACCGGTGTTTTTCAAAATAGCTTGTTCATATCTACAATATGTCATGGTAGCCAACTTCTTAAGTTGTTTCAACTGTCATCATAATGACTACATATCATAGAAAAAGATTATTTGAAGGTAGCTTTGATGTAAAAAGAGAGTACTCGAGGAGGAAAATGAACAGCAAAACTGTTTTTAGGTATGACCAACAGTTGTTAGACAATAGGGAAGGAGGCTAAGGTTTATCACTCAATAAAATATGGTAGACATACATTTGAGATGGTTGTTATTAGATAACTTATTGCTTTTCAAGAGCTTTTAACAGATTGAATTGATACATTGGGTAAACATCAATAAAAACTGGCATCAAGAAGAAATCGGTGAAGTGGAAAATTTATAGTCGGCATCATGACATTAAATTGTCACGATTTTTTTTATAACAGGCTGATTTATTACTGAATGCATATGGAACCTGTGTAAATATAAAAATATTCTATTTTTATATTTATTTCACTATAAAGTTAATGAAATGTAAAATACTGTCGTCTTAAACAGCAAAGAAAAAAAATATACATAAAAATAAAAAAAATGTCAGTCTTTTGTTAAAAAAAAGTCATAAAATCCTACTAATGTCATTAAGTCATAAAATTTTAAAGTATTTATGTTAATAATTTAAATTAATGTCATAAATTCATCATGTTAAAAGGCCTCTTGTCTGCAGTATGTATGTAGCAGTATATATAATGATAGCAAAAGGAAGAAAAACCATCTCTAAGTTTGTTGACATTCTGTTAATAAAACACATGTGTGGTCGGGTACGTATGTACTGACCTGTACCTCTTAACAATATCTAGGCATTCTAGTAATTCTAGTCCTAATTTCTTCTTTTGTATTGCATATCAAAATGTACTCAGTGGCGGCTTGAAAGGTTTATAGTAAATGTAAGAAACAGAAATATTGTTTTTTTGGCCAATTAGCTAGGCTATCACAGACTGATCTGTAATGGTGCCTATTCATAAAGATAAATCATGTATTGTTATGGAAAAACTTAAAATGTATTATTTATGGATTTATTATAACCAGCATGAACCTGTATATCTATATTCATTGTCAACCATGTTGGGACCCATCAACTTGCATTGAAATACACATGAAGACATGTTTAAACATTTCTTTTAATATTTACATGAACAGATATGAAGAAAAGTTTTTTTTCATGGTCTACATTTCTTTTAATATCGCTCAATCTTGCGATGTATTTTCGTATACCTTGTATTAAGGTCAATCCTATGTTGGGTTCTGATATTTTATCACAGAGCCAGAAACTATTTTATATGTAATGCCCTTGTACTTTTCTCAACTTGCTTACCACCAACATATTTAAGATCCCCTTCCTTCATTAATCTCCTGTGCATGCCAAACCCTTTATAGTGCCAACATTTTGCTGTAAAAATGATGGCCGCATTATAACAAGGTCCTGGAATTTGAATGCATTGTAATTTACAGTAACAGTGAAATCCTTATGTTTGTTGATTATTCTGGAATATTAAATCAATATTTATAGTACATGTTTTGAGAAATCTTATGCAACTTATGAATAATATTGGGTTCCATACATTATGATTGGTATTCTTTTAAACCTTCTTCATTATACATGTTACATGTGTTGAATGTATATATAGTTCATTATGGATAATTTTTGAGATATGACCAATTTAATTATTGAAATTTAGATTTATTCTCTATACCCAGAATCTAGCAAGTTTTCAAATCGGTACACTTTCTATCAAATACATGACATTTTTCGTGTCCACAAAATAGCTACATATGCCCCAGCTTTGTTTTGATATCTCAAAATCTGTAGGCCTATTCCCGGATAACTTCCCATGTTATACCAGGTTTTACTGTGTTTGATGACTATTTGAAATATGCAGTAAACTTTTGAAGCTAACAAGGCTCGACCAATCTGACCTAAATCTATACAGCTTAAGGTATGTTCTTATTTAGTTTTACCTGCATTGACAGCTTGCAGTAAAGGGATCAACGGCACTGAGGACCATGGAGAAGTATGAAAACCTTGGTCTGGTTGGAGAGGGGAGTTATGGTATGGTACTCAAATGTCGCCACAAGGAGACTGGTCAACTTGTTGCTATCAAGAAGTTCCTGGAAAGTGAGGATGATAAAATGGTCAAAAAGATTGCTCTACGTGAAGTTAGGATGCTTAAGGTATGGATTTCATAATGCTTGTGCCGTAGAATTTGATTAAGGTAATTATTTTCCAACTGTTGTAATTATGATTTTCGTGGAAAAGTGAGCCTGCAAATTCAGCATGCTGGTCAATCTTTTAGTGAAGTAACACTACAGACCAACAGGTAATATGTCAACACTGCATAATTATGTGTGAAATTAACACTAGGGTGTAAGAAATCAAATTTGTACACTTAAAGAGTTGACATTATGCATGATCTTTATACTCCTGGATAGATTTTGAAATCAGTATGCACAATTTTGGGATTGGAGGTTAAAATATATTCCTAGAAAGTTAAAAGAAATAGTGTTCATAAATATTAGCTTATCCTTGGTTCTAAATTGGTCCATTTTGAAAATCAAGACATCATATTTCGTAATTCATACTGAAGATGCTGAGTGAATCGGATATTGGTAAGCTGATAATATCCTTGAATTGATTATGATTCAGATTATTGTGTGCTATTCTGACATTTCTATGACACAAATTGCTTAATAGAGAAATTTCTGACCATTATTAAGAGTTAAGTACTTCTTCGACAACATTTCATGTATAACAGCCATCACCCACTTAGAAATGCTTCTGATCAGAAATTAGAAATTTCCATTAGTCGGGCAATTCATCTGAAGTCTGATGTATTATGGAGTATCAAACCACTCTGTTGGCCTCTTTGACCTTCGATATTGATCCAGTGACCTCTTATATAGATTTGTTAGACCTCCAATATTGATTCTTTATCTCTTAAATTTGGTACATGAGGCTGAAAGACCCACAAGAAGTAGGTCAGACATCCTCAGTTTTAACTGTGCATAATTACTCATTTTTACTGGATTTTTTATTTGATTTCAATTGGTACACATAAAATGACCTATTCCGACAATAATGCAGGAGAGATACAGATGAGTTCTGTAATGTAATTTCTGACCTATCTTAAATTTAATTGTCATGTTTAATGGGAAACCACAGAATTGTTGTAGTGGATAGATGAAATATGTAGATTTCAATGAAGTTGTAATTGTTACACAGGAAGTAGAAATGTTATAAGACAGCCAAGGTTTATTGTTGCTCTATAGTATCAGGACATTTAAAATTGTATGTGGATCCTATACATCTGGACTATTAAGTCTTTATATCATCTTTTCCATCTACATAAAAAAATGTTGAGGCAGCATTCTCAACTAATTGATGTCTTTATAAGGAAAAGGTTTCCCTGACCTATTACTTAAACATTTTGTGGTGGATATTAAAGGTAGTGTATTTATGTACACTTTATTGGAATGGCTTTTTTATGGCCTACTCTCAAATTGCTTAGGCATATCTACAGCATTTTAAGAATTGATTAATTCCTGCTCTTTCAATTTTTGGCTTCCCAAGAAAATTGACGTTGTTGTAAAATGTTACACAGGAACTTTTTATTTAAGTCAATTCCAGCTTTTAAGAAAATGTCTTTAGAAGATTTGATAATGCTATGAAGGATTATTACTAAAACTTTAAGTGGATAGGTAGTCAGTTGACCTGTGACCTTTGTGAATTAGAATCACTGACAGTAGGGCAATTATTTTTTGTTCTTATACCTTCAACCTGTTGGCAGTATTAGTACAAACAGTCAAATTGTTAATTAATAATAATGAAAAAAAGAGCTCTTATTGTACTGGTGTAACTACTGAATAATGGGTACTGCTTGAACACCACTTCCAGCTTAACAGTTTATTTAAATACACATACCTGGTATATGTAAATACATATTCACCAAATCCAAGAACATATATTAGAGAGATTTACGATGTGAACCACTCTGCTGGGTTTAAATAAAATACAAAAGATTGACACACGTGTAGGATAGGTCAAGAAATGTGATTAGAAGGCTTATCATTGGCATTAGGTGTTGAACTTATTACTAGGCTTATATAGTCCAAGGAGAACAACTTAACACTACGGATTAATAACCACATTCATGCTTCTACTAAATTATCCCCAGTCTGCAACTGGTTAGTTTAAAAAAAATTATAAAGTACTTTTGGTCTCAAATTTTTCAGAGTTGATGATACATGAGGAAGAAAAATATTTTCAAATTTTGTCTTTCTCCTGCAGGCCTGAACTGAAACTTTAATATATATATGTTTTGTTATGATCGAAGGCACATTGTTTATGTATACATGACTTCATGACAACAGAGTGTGGGGTTGAATGGCATTTGAAAGGTCATATGGTTTGGTGTTTGGACGATGACAAAAGCAGTACATGTAATTTGTATTACAGTGTACATTTGTTATGGTATTACCCATGTACCAAAAGTATGAATATATACATACCAGTATCACATAGACAGACACATTCAGGTTTTATTCCACCCTATATGATTGTCTACATATACTCTTACCAATACTTGCGGTAACCAACAGACCTTTAAACTTTTTGCCATTTTTGTGAAGCAAAAGACAGGTTGATATGAATTTATTAATTGCTTAAAGAATACATTGTAAGACCTTTTTACAACATCTTTTCATTCCTGAGCATTTCAAAGCTAAGATACATGAGCTTTAATTAGATTGAATAATAGGAGGATGGGAGGAGAGGCCATGCAGGCTTTCACTTTTAGGGAGATTTCTCTCCAAAGGGAAGTTGGGAGGACATTTCTTATGATTGAGACAGCTAAGGAATTTGAGGGGAAAATACTGCCTTACTGGCAAGTTAGCTTAGGACTGGTTAGCCTTTCCTATCGTATGTTATAGGTTGAAACAATTTTCAAAGAATCTGTAAAAGGAGATAAATGGTCTGAAGAAAAGAGATCAAAGATCAGAATTGTAGATAATATTTAAAGGGCATTGATACAAAAAAAATCTAGTATGCAGAGGTACGGGCTGTACATGTGTTACCAGTGTAGTGTTCACAGGGGCTCTGCCAATGTAAAATTTGAAGTTAAGGTGTCAGATTTCTTCGGAGGAAAGATATACCATGATAACTTCAATAATTGTTTTTAACTGGCCTTTATCCAGTTTCAGTTTGTATTGACACATTCATGCAAAAGTCTGTGTGTATAGTGTATACATAAATTGTTATTATCGGAGTACATTCATTGTGACACTAGTCAATATATGCTGACTTACATATTTACATAGAATAATAGCAGATTAGTGTTTCTGTTGTTTGAGAAATTGTTGTTTATGGACAAGTGTATTTCCTTACACTAAATTATGGCTGAAATATTTTTTTTCTATTTTGTTTTCTCAATAATTATATACGTCTACGCATTCTTGCTGTTACTTTTTAATTGTCAGAAAATGATTTCAATGGTTTCTTTAATTGTTTTGGATTTTTCAGTAAAAAGGATTTAGTTTCATGCAGTAGGTCAAATTCATTGACATTTCTTCAAGTGATTTTGGCCTTAATTTGTGTTCCAACTGCTGATACTATGCATGATTTGTGTCTTTTGGCTAAAACATTATTGCACAACTTTGACACTGCTTTTCCTACAGATGATAACCTTCTTCGGCTAAAATCGGTGCCCTTTTGCTCAGCCTTGTCTTTGTTTCCCCTATAGACAACATACCCTACTCCTATAGCTTAATCCCTATGGCTGAACCTTAGCTTACTGGTAGTTGCCGTTATTGATGACATGCCTCTTTAGATAAAACCCTATTTGCCACAGCCTTAACGACTGTTGCTTCTATAGACGACATGCTGCTTAGCTTAAACCCCATTGCTCAGCCTTGACTCTGTAGCCTCTATAGGTGACTACTGCTTAGCTTAAACCCCATTGCACAGCCTTGACTCTGTAGCCTCTATAGGTGACTACTGCTTAGCTAAAACCCCATTGCACAGCCTTGACTGTAGCCTCTATAGGTGACTACTGCTTAGCTAAAATCCCATTGCACAGCCTTGACTGTAGCCTCTATAGACAACATGCTGCTTAGCTAAAACCCCATTGCACAGCCTTGACTGTAGCCTCTATAGGTGACTACTGCTTAGCTAAAACCCCATTGCACAGCCTTGACTCTGTAGCCTCTATAGACAACATGCTGCTTAGCTCAATCCCTCTTGCAGAGCTTTGACTCTGTTGCCTTTATAGGTGACATGCTGCTTAGATAAAATCCTCTTGCAGAGCCTTGACTCTGTAGCCTCTATAGATGACATGCTTCTCTGGCTAAAACTCTGCTAAAACTGGATTATCTCACTTTCAGCTAATGCTCTAGTATAGCAATGAGTCTGACCACATAAAAGATAGATTTAGCGATGAATGGATTTGAAGATGGTGATTTAGGATTACGGACTTCAAAATTTGTTTATACCATTCTTTTTCCTTGAAAGGATGCTGATTTGAACATTTCTTAGTATACCGGGTAGTGGAAACTTAACTGAGTATTTGCAAGGGACAAGGGTTAATCTACAAATGTACAGTAGATAGGTATTTAGTCACTTTCTGACTCCAAAACAAGCAGGTATGCAGATACATTTTACCCATTTGAATCAGTGTCTTCGTGTGTTTTAGTCCCCAGGCCAACAGTTTCTATTGAAGAGGACTCTAGGTTTGCACTCCTTTCTTAGTCAATCAGTCTACCCATACATCACTTTGTCTGGGGCGTGTATATACTCTGCAATAGCCAAATTTTGTATGCGAGTAGCACTTGAGATGGCAGAGAGTCGCATACTAAAATCTGGTCTTGTGTACCGTTATATACAGAGTTATGGTCCTTTTTTCAACATGTGTTACTTTGTATGGGTAATATTATCTCTGTCAGTCATACAATTGCCAAATTTGTGTGCGAGTATCTCTTGGAATTACAAAGTGTTGCATACTGAAATCGGGGCTTGTGTCTTACTATTTACGGAGTTACAACCCTTAGTTTATTTTTGATACCAAATCTTGTCAGAGGCCGGGACCCTGGACGCTTGCAATATTTTGTCCTGTTAATGTAGTATCGGGTGACCTCAAACTACAAAATGAAATTAATTAGATCTAAACTTTTTGCAAAGTAAATTGGTTTATAATAATCGCAAACATAAGAATTTTTTGAACAACAGAATTCCAATGATGATTTTGGTGCAATTCACATTTAACAACCAATACGCTCCCTGTCCCCTAATTGATTTATAATGAACACAGTGCTGTGATTATGCGTTTGAATTCAGGCATAAAAAGGTCTTGTCAGATGAGAAAATCTTCAATAAATGACGGATGAAATAATTACCGGGACATGAAAATCTCTGGAAATAATGTCCTCCTTGGTATTGAATCAATGCCTTGTCTATATTCCATGTAGTGGAGGTAAATTGTTTGATATGAATGTCTATACTTCATAACTATAGTGTTGGTCATTTCTAAAAACCATTGAATTCATTATATAATGCTTTTCAATGCAATGAAATTGTTTTACTGTGTTCATGTCAAATTTGCACAATGCTTACTAAATGGTACTAAATAAATATGAATATAAATTTATAGAATAAGCATTGTACAATTTCTTTATGTACATGAATACATAAATGTTTTGGATCAGCTTAGGGATTTGTCATCTGCAGCTGAAAAGAAAAAAATATAATTTGAATTCTATTTTAAAGAAACAATATACAAGAGAACTTTCTGACTTTATAAACTCATTTTAATGTTTTGACATATACTGTCACAAAATGTGTTTTTATGTTCTCAAATACAGTGATACAAATAGTTGGTTTAGCAGGTACAGAAATGTATTATTTTTTGTGGATTTCAAGTTCACTATGCTTTAAAAGCCGCTAAAACCCAATGATCATGTAGGCTCAAAGATTTATACAAAACCTCCAGTGCTCACAAATTTGCTCAAAGCTTTGTAACAATAGGTGGAGTGTTGGCCCTGCGTCGATATTTGTTCATGGATTAGAATCCTATACATCGATGGCCATAAATAATTTAATGCAAACACAATTATCTTGTAGAGTGTATATAGAATCACTCGAGCGATTTGAATGAGACAAATATTTCAATATGTTTTGAGCTGAGTACAGGTATTGTATACACAGAATGGAGATACTAAAGATAAATTTATCATTTCAAGTGAATTAATATACTTATTAAATACAGATTATACCAGAGAAATAATGTCAATTTGTAAGCTGTATAGGGAGAAATTATGTATATATATATAATACAGTAGATGAAGGTTTTGTGTGTTGTATTTTAAAATTCTTTCTCAATAATTGATCAAAACAGGCATGCACTTGTGTTGGGTTCACAGAAATCTGTGAGCTAATTTAACCGTTGGTATATACGTTTACTACACTCCAAAGATGTACCCCAAGGAATACAAAATATGTGAATAATTTACTTAGACCTCCAGAAGGGTCATGCATATTTGAGCTCACCTCGACATGCAATGAAACTACTTTTACTGTATCCTTAATAAGAATAGCTATTGTTTATATGAAATCTGTCCTATGTAACATAATCTACATGTATATGGAACTCTTTTGCAAAAGGAGATAAAATGTAACAATAAGATAGAACATATCTTTTAGATGAATGTAAGAAAATGTCAGCACCTACAATCATAAAACTTGTCTGAAATCCAGTCTTTTCTGTAATGGTTGTAACAGTAACCCTCTAAAACCAAACCATTCATTTGATAAATTGGTAGAATTACTGTCTGGGCGAATTTACTTTAAAACTGAAGAGTCATGACTTTGATCTTGATATATGTACATATACATTGTATATCACATATTCCTGAAAATTTTCCTTAATTATTTTCCAGAATGTTTATAGTAATTTTGTTTACCAGTAAGATGGTAATTTAACTGTTTGAGGATCTGCTGTTGTAAAATCTATGGATCATTATCACAAAGTTCTGATCTGGCCTACTTAAAAAGTATTTAGGATACAACAGTGATTTAGATATGTGGAAAGGCTTAAAACTCTGAGGACTAATTGACACGTTTAAGGAAATGTAATCGTCTTTCGTTGTCAATGGATCTGTCTATATAAACATCTCCATTTTATGATCACTTTACAGTCTATTAAGATTTCAAACTATCGTTGGGAATACATTCTTGTCCCATAAAAAGTTTTAAACTTATGCGCTGTCTGTGGTGAAATGTCCCCTGCAGCTTCTAGTAGATATTTAAACATGTCTACGTTTCTGTAATGTGAGACCAGAAAGCTGTATAGACCCCCTCAGTGGTTATAGTAAAGATAATCTATATTGTGGGTGTGTTTGTTTACTCCACAAATATTGATTAATTATATATTTCCTTTTTACCTTACCCTGGCCATGATCTGGTCCCATATATCAGTTTCAGTGTTAATACTCTTGTAGAATAGATACAGTACAATCAACTGCCATTGTTAACAAACTCACATTTTATACAACTGTTTCATGATTTAATTAAAAAAAATGTCTCTTTGATGAGAAAATAAACGAAAAATAACCAATATTTTTTTTTAGTCGGTTGACCTGAATATCCTGTTGAGCCCATCGATTCAATTTCCATTGACCATTGAATTTGTTTTTATCAGTCTACTCTTCCGGAATTGTGGATCTATAACTACACAGACTAATTACAAGATATAGATTGAAAGAATCAAAGCTTCAGAATTTTTCCTTTGGTGGTAATTACAATGTGAATTAATGTTGAAGATTTAACTAGTTATTGCACAATAAACTAATATTCTTCTCAAAATATGTCCCATTGATTAATAAGTTTTAACCATATAACCAGTCTGTGGGCCATTTTCCAGTTTTTAAGCTATTGTATATATATCAATGAAATGGTAAGTGTTATGGACCATTTTAATTTAAATTTGCCATATATGGCCCGTGGCTCATGCCCTTCCTAAATCCTTACTGACCCTAAATTTTAAGTCTTGAGATTCCTCAACTTTGAGATGTTACTTTTAATTTGGTCTAGTTAATTATCAATAAACCCCATAAAAGGTCACACATGGCTGAAATGGTGATGCAGTATTTAAGGATCAATCCCACTGCATTCTGGCTTTTCGTATAAAGAGTAACCTCCCCTTAATATCATTTTGGATAACTGTAGCACAGAATTTTCCGTTCCTGATTTTGTCAATTTTAGAAGTCCATCAGTTAGTTTGACTTCTTAAGCCATCAAAATGTTGCTAAAAAATGTTTAAGTTGAATGAAAACAAAACTGACAACATAATATGCTGACAGTGACCAATGCAATATATTTGAAATATTGATACAGATACACTGCTTTATTAATGGAGAATAAAGAGACCTAATCTTGTCTCGGCTACACTGGGTACATATAGTCAATATACAATATATATATATATATATATGTTGCTTGAAGAAAATGATGTCTAAATAAAGTTGTCCCACTCATCCTTTACCTTTGGTATCAGCCTATAATGATATCAAATATAACGTACATAAGATTTAAGGTAAAAGCAGACCACAGAAGGTTTAAAAAGTAGTATAATAGAGTAAAGAGAAGAAGAATTAATGAAAAGAAGAAGTAAAGACAAAATCAAACCAAAAAACCCCATCAAAGTCTGATTCAACCTAACGTAAAGCCTCTTGATGAATAAAATTCAAGGTGATACTTGTAAAATTGAATAACTTACATATTACAATCTACCAGAAAGTTCAATGGAAGGTATTACAATACATTCACACAATTCTAATACAACACCTTAGGACCTTTTCACCCATGAAGAGCATTTGATTGTAGGAATTCTGGGTATCAAGAAGAACATTGTTGAAGTTTTAACCTTTTTGGACACTGCCTTTTTGTTATTGGCCCCATGGGGGGCAGGATCCATATATTTCACAATTTGATCAATGTCACACAAACACTTACAGTAGAAGTTGCAAATTAAAAATTGCTGTCACTGGCTATAAATTATTCCATGTTAATATTGGTACCACTTATAATCATCTGTAATTACTAATTATATTATTTTCATGCCTACTCAATGTATTGCAAACTATATATCTTATGGAATATTGAAATTTTCCATTAAAGAGATTCTTATCTGTTAAGCAAGTTAACAGCTGTTCAGCTTCTGTTGGATATCAATTTATTATTGACAGAAAATTGCTGGCAGCTTATCTTTTAGAAATGTGATCGGTTACCCAATTATTAATTCCTTCGTTGACTTCAAAGGGCCGTGTGTGTTTTGTGCTTGCCTGTTAAGGTATATTGCACTATATAGGTAGAACGCTGGCCTGATACAACAGACTGATGAAGCTATCTATTATTGATTCCTTTACTGCTACGTTTGTAATTACTAAACCAATACAATTGATTGTAGCAAAAAACGTGGCCTTATGTTTCTAGTAATGTCAGTTTGTCGGTGAAGTATTTTTACCTTCTTGAACAATACCAGACACGTTAGCACGATAGCTTTGTTGTTTATTGAATGGTTTGTTTACATTTATTGACATGGTGTGGTTTACTTTACATCATGGGGCATAAATAATTATATCAGGCCACAGTTAAAAAAATAATTGTGTTTGTATTATAATTACAGGGAGTTCATTATTATAGCAGTGAGTAAATCCAGTAAATAGATTTATATATTTGTTACAGTATCTACTGTATTGGGGGGATCTAGTGTACTCTTAGCAATTGAAGGACTTTTAAATTTACTGTCTGCCAAGTCTATGATTTATTGCCTTCACAGTGAAATGTTTCCAGTTTGACTTATTTCTTTACCTCTAAGATTGAACTTTAATTCCTGGTTATGTTAATAATAGTTTTGGTCATAAATAACAACTGAAATGAAATTACTTAGTCCACTATTTTACCTGTAGTTATTTCAAAGTGTTAAGTGTTTTTAGCTTTCAGCTCTGTAAAATCAAATTACACATACCCCCTAATAGATAAAAATGTACACCCTAATAGATAAAAATGTACACCAGATATTTCGGTCTGTCTGTCTGCATGTCCACAGATTCCATACAGATTTTCTCTGCACAACTAATGAGTTTTTAGCCAATGATCTTTTTGCATCATGTGCAGTTCTTCGATGTTTTCAACACTGTCAGAATTATGAGAAAAATTGATCAGAGTCAAATAGGTCCTCAGTTTGAAATTAATTTTGTTGAAATTTGTCTGTCACGAATGATGTACAGGGGAATCTGTGATGTTTATGGAATAATTATGTCCCTTTGGTACAAAGAGAATTGCAAAGACCATAGACCATCTGTTTAAAATGTTTGTTTCACTGAATTTTAATCACAACATAGTTGTACAATATGTATAGTGTTATAGTAGGCATGTTGATGCTATGAGTTTTCATAGAGATATAGCCCTTCTTAAACAAGCATTGTAATATTGTTTCTTTAATCTTATTTTCTTGAAACTTACCTGATAAGATTTCAAAAAGGAAATAACTAATTTTGATGTGCAGAAATTGGACATATTAAATACCTTGTTTACAAATCCAGAAATTTGTCTCTGTTTCAAATGGCCTTAATCTTCTGACGTTTCCACAAATGTATATAAACATTAATCATGAAATGGAATTAAATAGATCTGTTTTATGCACTAAGAGTGCTAAAATAGATTAAAGCTCCTCACAATATTTAATACCATATAGACGCCAGGCGAATTGAATTAGGTGTATATAATACATATTTAGTTATACAGTACTTAATATGTACAGTAGTGGTTTGATAAGCTGTACTGTATTAATATCCTGTTTTGGTATTACAATGTACTGAAAAATATACAGACTGATCTCCGATGAAGCTCCTGACATACTGTAAGAGTATACTATAAATTAGATTTACTATAAGACAAGTTATGATGGCTACACTACACACTATTAAACAGTTGTTTTCCTGGTCCATAGACAAACTTTCATAGTCAACCACCCAAGTCCCTGGTGTAGACAATGGTTTATGATCCTTTAAACCAATGATGGTTGACCAAAGTTATAAATTGTATGTTGGTCTAATCAACAATAGACATGGTAGACTGCTGTTTTTTAGCAGTGTCTGTGAATGGTCGCATATATATATGTATTGATCACTTGATGTATAATTGGTGTTGCTCAGATGATGTCGGGTTGTCGATCTTTTGGGCAAGCAGTTGTTGACAACAGTTGATTGACAACAGCAATTGCTTGTTCTAAATTTACTAGGAGCTGAGATGAAAATGAATTATCAGAATCAACTCTAGATCTTGTAGCAGTCATTTTAATTTGTGGAAATTAGAGCAAGAAGAAAATTCAAAATTTTCTAGCAGTTGAGGGCTGTAGTAAATATTGAATGTCACTAAGCACAGAAATCAATTAGCCAAACATTACCAATAAACAAAACAAAAAAGACAAATATGTTGATCTTGTAGTGTAGTTGTATGCTTTAACCTGCATCAAATCACCCAGACAGTCTTTCTATTTAATGTTTAAACTAGACACTAGATCGTTAGAGAGCACCCGAAGGGTGGTTAACACATTTATCTGTTATTATCTCCATTGCAGTTGGCTCAATGAGAGTCATTTACCCATAAATATTTTGCCAATATTATCACACAGTTCTTATACTATTCATTATCAATATACCCAATGTTGATGTTGCAGTCTTTACAATCAACACACAATTGTATGAATTAGCTGACACAAGTGTTTCACTATAGTATACATCAGCATCATAATGACTTGGACTCTTGATCCTGGGTTATCCTAGAATTTAAAATAATTTCTTTTTCTGTTGATTGCAGCAACTACGGCATGACCATCTAGTGAACCTTATAGAAGTGTTCCGGAGAAAAAAGAGACTCTATTTAGTGTTCGAATTCGTGGACCATACCGTTTTAGATGAACTGGAAAAATGTCCAAATGGCCTGGACGAAAACACAGTGCGGAGAATTCTCTGGCAAGTGCTGAAGGGAATAGAATTCTGTCATGTACACAATGTAAGTAGAAATTTACTGGATCAGTACTGTGTACTGTCTACTGTTTACTGGTAAACTTTCATCTAGTGAATTGTTTACCTTCCACTGGCGACAGTCATTTACACCCAATATTAATTTCTCTCTTCTAAGTGGAAATTAGTTACAAAGTAAGCTGTTCTAGTCATAATGAAATTATTTTCATCACAGAGGGCAAAAAGGTGATGGCTATAAACTGCAGCAAACATTTTTTTGCATACAGTACTACCATTAATTAAACTTTTAATGATTATCAATGGTATATTTTAATGTAGAACAACAATTCCTTGTGTTTAACATTCAGTTTTACGAACAATGCTGATAGATGCATTGTCTCACAAGGGGACAGTTGATAGTGCGAGTCCTAGCAGTAGATTTACGTTTTTTGTTTTCTCAAAGAATTATTATTTTTTTCTTGAAGACAGAATTAGTCATTTGCGTTTTCTCTTGAAAACGAAACTTTCACAAAGAATTCATTTCATAAGGATTTTGTTAAAGATTGAAAGGGTGACTTTTACATGTTTTATTATCTTTTCAGATCATTCATAGAGACATTAAACCAGAAAATATTTTAGTCAGTAAATCTGGGATTGTCAAATTGTGTGATTTCGGATTTGCACGAACATTAGCACAGCCTGGTGAGACATACACAGACTATGTGGCCACAAGATGGTATCGGGCCCCTGAACTCCTAGTAGGGGACACCAAATACGGCAGGTAACTACGTTTATTTATGTATCATTACCAGAGTATGCTAATGGTAACTATACTTTTTTACCAGTGTTGCTAGTATCTGCCCCTTGTGTCTCGCTGGTATTTGGTCCCCAAACTCTTGGTTAGTGACACAAATACGTCAGGTATTTTTGCAATACCTGCAAACCCTATTTATTGTAACGTCTAGAGCATTCCATTGCATTTAGTTGAATCCCAGCTGGTTTTCAATGTGCTATTAGATGTAGGTTTGACTTATAATATATCTGGGGAAGTTTGTGCAGAAGTACAGAACACTGTTTTCAAATATATATGCTACCAGCTTACTGTGACATGTATACTATTACCAATAGAGTTCCACTCTTAAGAAATTTGTAAAATATTTTGTATGAATTATGCAACCCACAACAATATTGGAGGTGTATCCTATTACCAATAGAGTTCCACTATAAGAAATATGTAAAATATTTTGTATGAATTATGCAACCCACAACAATATTGGAGGTTTGGGGGAAAGGGTAGTGTTTACTGGAATCAAGTTGTCGGCCTGTTTATCTGTATGTCTGTAGTTTGAAGATTGTTCAAACAACTATACTGTTTTCATTCAAAACTTTTTTAAATCTGCTGATGATAGATATGCTTTTTCAATGGAGATTATTCTAAAACAAATCACAGATGTGATGCTTAATGCACCATATATCCTAAAAATAAACTTTGTGTAGATATTTATCAAAGGTAGTCTTCGGAAGAATGATCATTTGTATATATATAACTTCTTCAATCTGCCTGAAGAAGCCCTAGAAGGCAGAAAGGCCTAGCGGACGATCTGAAAGATTTATGTTTTTATTCTATATTTTCCTTCGCAAGGACTTATTTATTTATTATCTACTATATAACTGTATATAGATATTTACTTTTTTTGGAGATTGAACAGCATATTTTTCAATTATACGGTATGGATGCAAATACCTTACATTAATCCTGTATATGTGTATAGCTATTTTGTGTTCAGACCAGTATGACAGTTACGAAAGTACTGTGCGATCCATATACTGTATAACATTCTAAAACTTCTCCAGACCCTGTTTTCTAATATGTTCAGCTGTTGATACAAATGTTGTAACAGCCTTGAGTACACCCTTCCAGTAAATTTATACATTTGTACATGTACCTGATGGGAACTGTGGTCCAGAATAAATTCATTACACCTTCATTGAACTTGGGCTTTGTAGCAGGTCACGTACAGAGCCAGTTTTATATGATTCTATTTAAAGTCTCATAATAACTGAACTCAGACTTAAAAAGTGGTAAATGGAAAGTAAACAGATGATATGGAGTTATATTCATATTCATCAGGATTATATTCATATATTTGTGTGTAGGAAATTAACATTATTAATCAATATTAAGTGTACTAGTGTTTAGTGATAGAACCAACATAATTCTACTTTAATTTCTGGTTTTTTTCTTCTGTTTTTTTTTAAGATAATTAAAAAAGTAACAAAATTTGATATACGTTTTGAAATTTTCCTATTAAATATTTATTAAGCAGTTGCAAAACTGGGAGCCCATGAGACAAATGCAAAGATAAACAAATGACCATATAAAATTCACATAGCCTGGAAGTAAGTCAGTATTTTGCTATGAAAGGATTCTTTTCTAAAAATATGTGAGTCAGTAAATACATGTTTATACTGGGTTGGTGTATAAAAGAAGATAAGGTTAGAGATTTTTTCTTTAAATGGCTTGATAGGATGAGTAATTATTTTGTATACATCAGATAATTTTTGATTATTCTGTGCAATTGTTTCCTTGCAGAGCTGTGGATGTGTGGGCGATAGGGTGTCTGTTAGCTGAAATGTTGACGGGAGAACCACTCTTTCCTGGCGAATCTGATATAGACCAACTTTATCACATAGTCAAATGTTTTGGTAAGACAGGGAGCTCACAAACATTTGTTTTGATAAATCTGTAAATCTGGAGATTACCTTTTCCATTGAACAAATGTAAATGTCATAAACCAACTATAAATTTTTCAAATTGCTAAAATATAGTTGCTCCCTCTAAAGTCTTATTAGCATTGGTGTCATCTTCTACAAATGTCTTTTCATGTACAGTAAAACCTTTCATGACATCATAAAAAGTATCCCTTTTAGAGAGGTGTCCTTATCTGCAGTAAGAGCCTTGCATGGCTATAAGAGACATACATGGCATCATCCTTTATAATTTGAACACCTCGGGGACAGATATATTTGTTCAGATTAGAACAGGTTACAAAGAGGTATGCGGTTTGGCCTTAATTGAATCTTTTTAAAATGCAGGTTTCTGGGTTATGTATTGTTCAGAACTTAAGTCATGCAAACAGAATGCAGTTGTGACGGATTGATACTTGGAGTTCTTTCCTCTTTAATAAGGTTGTCATGGAAGCGAATATTTTTTATACCAAATTATTATTTTTTGTTTGCAGGAAATTTAACTCAACGCCACAAAGAAGTGTTTCTAAATAACCCTATGTTTGTTGGGATGCGGACGCCAGAAGTTCGAGAGGTTTCACCTCTAGAAAAGAAATTTACGAGGATATCATCATTTTCACTAGATGTAATGAAGGTAAATATTAGGAATAAGTTGTTTTATGGATTTGTTTTATTATTTATTTGAAAGTGTTCATTGACATATTATCCTCTGGATCAATGATAGCCATTAAATACATTGTATTGTTAAAGTATGTCGCAACCTGTGTCAACAAAATCGCTACTAGGAGTAATTCAGTGGTTTATGAACAAAAGACTCGAAGTCAGATTGAGATTATTAGTAAATAATAATATTTATTTCCAAAAACATTCTACCCATATATGGGCTAAGGGGATATAACAGCTATGATACTACTAATAATACTTTCATGTATGTACCCTGCCAGCTGTTGACTGGGCAATGTATGAAAGAAGCATATATGTACCCGGAATAAAAGTCTTGGGGGGATTACGAATTACAAAATGAGTAACTGCCCAAATGAAGATGTACCACAGCTGAATATCCCCAGTGGAAGAAAAAAATTTGATATCATATCCCCATGTTTATAAATTGTCTTTTGCATTATGTATAAATCATATCAGATGAAACATCTGGTATTTTTGTATGCTTAAAGACACGGAAAAAAAATGTTAAATATCATATTTGTCCCTGATTTTAAAACAACCGACTGTAACTACATCTAATTCAAAAACTGTTTCAAGAAAAAGAAAAGACAAATACTATATCCTATTCTTTATGTTTTATATCTTGTGTTGTTTTATAACAATTAATATTATCATTCTTTATCTCACAGCAATGTCTACGACTGGACCCAGATGATCGGCCGAGCTGTTCACAGTTGCTGAAACACGAGTTCTTTAATAAGGATGGATTTTGTGCTCGGTTTTCTCAGGACTTAAAACAGAGAATACACCGTGAAAATAACAACAATCCACTAATCAAATCTCAGTCAAGTGAAAAAGAGGATGACAACAAGGATGATTCTAAGACGTCAAATTCCAAGAAAAAGAAAAAATCTGACAATAAAGATTCAAAGGATGGAAAGGTTTACCCATTTCTTTACATCTTCACATGGACACTGAAAAATTCATGTTATTGTCCATTTGGGGGGTTTCAAAATTACAGAATTCATTACCCAATCAATCTTTCAGAGTAGCAATTAGGAATAAGTTTTAAATTTAAAATTATTTAAATCATACAAAATTATCTTCCTTCAATATATGAAAAATGCCATAATAAATTGTAGCGACTTTGTAAAAGCGAAAGTAAGGCTTGCAAAACTTGGAAAAGTTTCTGTGAGAATGTTCCAGACTTTGTAATGAGCTTGGAAATGTATTGTTTTACAGCTTCATGTTTATTTTTACCCCATTTCTCAAACCAACAATTCCTCCAAACATTTGTCCAACATTTAACTTCGACAACAGTAATATCACCCTTCTTCCCAAGTGAGTGTTGAACTCTGAAGCGTTTAATATGCTACCTTTTAGACAGCTTATGAAATTCTATAAGTTTCACTAAACGTTTTAAAGCGCAGTTTACAACAATTTGTCCTTGGGTTTAGCTTTGGTACATCCGATATGGAACTGTTGTTATTATATGA
This sequence comes from Chlamys rubida, assembly GCA_032359455.1. Taxonomy (NCBI): domain Eukaryota; kingdom Metazoa; phylum Mollusca; class Bivalvia; order Pectinida; family Pectinidae; genus Chlamys; species Chlamys rubida. The sequence goes on from JAUMHH010119196.1 coordinate 19,387, forward strand.
TTATCTCTTTTGCAGAGTTATTGCCCATGTAATACTAGTAGGTAACTTATCTACACCTGCTAAAAAGAACTTATAATTACCCAAAGCTGATGATATATTATCATGCTATCTGTTAGTTTACATAACTTTTTGACTGCAACTGGTCCAACAATTTCGACTTATGAGACTTGATGTATGTGTGATGAGAATGATGTGAAAATTTGCACATCGTAAAACTGGAATGCTGTTAAATTTAACGCGCTATGGTCCTTTTTTATTCCTCCAGTAAATTTTTGAACCATTTAAGAGTATGGGCAAAGGGAGACAATTCCCAAATCTGTAACACAGTTTGTTTAACTTTCCTGAGTATTAAAATGTTATACTTTGCACTTTAATTAAAAACTAATTTAATTTGAAAATTATGTGTTTGAAACCTTGCTCCCCAAATATCATAATAATTTACAATACTTTTGATCACAAGTAACATGTACATGTATATATCCTTCATTAATATATTGTGTATATATAATGTACGTCTGTGCCATACTGTTGTTTAAATATCAGTCTTGTTTTAAAAGGCTTCATATCCATCAAATGCAATAGTGTGCATGGTTTCTTGAAGAGTTATTGCCCTTTGTACAAGAAAGACCTGTCATATGAAATATTTGGGTACATTTTGTACTCCAAAATTGGGATAGATTGATAATTTTAACCAATATTGTACTGAGTATTAAGGTAGCCTTCTGGCTAAAAGCACTAATTAAGTCTGAATGCTTTTCAAAAACTACATATTAGTAAGTAATAATAGAGAAAGATAATACAAACTGTAAAAAAATAATTGATAATATTAAAACTTGAATCATAACTGATGATTACTGTTATTTCATGTTTCAGGGCTCAAAGCAAGATAGTGAGGACAAACAAAAAAAGAAAGTGTCAGATACTGAGAAAAACAACAAAAAGTCAAACTATGTCAATGGTACTGTGAACAATGTGAGTCACTCCAAGTCAGGGGAGACAAATGAGCAAACAGACTCAAAAGTAGACAGAAAGTCTGATAAACGGACAGAAAAAGAGAATGTGAAACATGACAAAGAGTCAAAGTCGGACAAATATGAAAAAGACAAAAGTGAAAAGGATAAGTATGAAAAAGATCGCCACGATAAAGAGAGTAAACATGACAAAGATAGACATGAGAGTAAAGATAAGCATGATAAGGAGAAACAGGACAAACACGATTTCAAGGATAAACACGATCGACACGAGAAGGACAGAGAAAGGGACGGAGAAAATGGTCATCTGAAGGAGACGTCTGGAATGATTCCGCCCATCAACAACACAGGTCAAACCATCCATCTGTCCACCCCACAGTCAATGCCTTCTATTGGAAGGTAAGTCTGATGATGAGTCACTGATCTGTTATCTCAGGAATTTGTAAAACGATTTGCCGTTAAAAGATATTGGTTTTGAATGGTGATCCCTTTTCATGCTACTTGTATATCTGAGGTGCCATGTTTTGCAAAAAATAAGATCAGTGTACCAGTGTCTTGGACTTAAATATCAGGGAAGTGTCTGTTGATATATATTGTTTTATTTTTTTCATCTGGTGTGAGTTGACTTCTCGTTTTGATAATACTTCACCACCATTTTATAGCTACATCCTGATTGCACCCCATATTTCAACATACATTTTTTTAGCTCACCTGGCCCGAAGGGCCAAGTGAGCTTATGGGATGGTGCGGCGTCCGTCGTCCGTCCGTCGTCCGT
>JAUMHH010119307.1:0-21130 GCA_032359455.1 Chlamys rubida
AGAATAGGTACAAACAGGTAAGTGGGTCTGATCACAGAATACCATAGTATACAGAATAGGTACAAACAGGTAAGTGGGTCTGATCACAGAATACCATAGTATACAGAATAGGTACAAACAGGTAAGTGGAGCTGATCACAGAATACCATAGTATACAGAATAGGTAGACATGGTCAATATACGTGTGTACGAAATGGTTGCTGATGTACAGAGAAGATCAGACTGTTTATGAAAAATATTGGCTGGGGGATGATTATGAATGGGATTCTAGAGAGAAACAATATTAACCCTTTCACCCCTATGTAACTTTAGTAGACTCTACCATGCATTGATATAGATGAGTCCATTATAGTCTACAGTGGTGAAAGGGTTAAGATCACAATTTAACGTTAAAAAATATATATCCATAATTGTTTGATATAATTTAGACAAAAAGCTATGGACCAGCTCCAGGGCCTCATGACACATGTGGATGAAAAGCGCAGCATGGAAAATGGAAGCCGTTCTCCAAGGTAAGCCAGTGTGAACATAACAATGGTCTGTGTTCTATACCAATATACCTGTAGATGTATGATTTGAGAATAACATGCTTTAAATAACCAACTTTATTGTACGATGGCAATCATATTAAGCAGCTTTATGTTATACCAGAGGAAGTTTGTGATGATGAAACTGATGTTATACGGGCTGTGACTACTCAACAGTAAAACCAACACAATGGGCCTTTCAGACTAATGCTACAAAGTCTCATTCTACAAAGTCTCATTCTACAAAGTCTCATTTGGCATATAGCTTGAAATCAACAAAATACATGAAATATAATTCAAAGATTGGAAATAAATCCAAAATCATTGGAGCAATGAAAAACTTGAATGTGATAATCAGTATATTTGTTTCGTATTCAAGTTTAAAAACACAGAAATAGTTAAAGCTGATGAAGCAGCAGAATATGACATGGAAAGCAATGGTATTACAGATACTGTGGTTGTAATTACAAAGTTTGTGTCGGGGATACTCGGGGTAACTATAGGTAAATGATGGCAGAATGAGTTTACATGACACAGGAGAGTAAGGTGGTGTAAATAGGGCTGAGGACACTTACTGATGTGATGAGTGCATGAGTATACTCACTGAATGACGTCCATGCATGGTGTGAATATCTACCATTCAAAATGGCTGGCTTGTCACCTTAATGTTAAAAATGACATTTTTAGTTCAGAAATGAATGTTTGCTCTTGCATGTGTATGGAATGCTTATAATGATTTCAATTGTTTTTGCAATGATAATCTAGATTTCTTTCTATTTTCCAAATTTGACAAAGCAAGATTAATATTTCTTCCATTTTTACTGTTCTAGGAGGAAATCTAGGTCGCCTGTCAGATCGTCCAAAATCCCGAGGTCAAACAAAACTTCACGTTCATTTTTACTCTCTCTTACCCTATCCCAATGTCGTCATTGATATCTTTCGGCAAACAACACATTTTTCTTTTATTTTAAATTAATGGAAATTTGTATTCATATTGTTATACTGATGTAGATGTTTAGCTTGTTGATAACACATCGTTTCAGTTGCTACTTTATACAAGTTGTTAGCACTTAATACATTTCAGTTAAAGTTAGAATAGTCAATGTTTTATAACAAATTAATATCAAGGACACATAGTAGGGATATATAACATCACAATGACTTATTATCCTTCTAAAGTTAATTTAGATATCTTGTATTAATAGACAATAGATTAGAAATTGCTTAAATTTGTTTAGTGTGACTTAAAAATAGCAAAGCTTATGTTGTAGATATATGTATTTACTGGTCGAAATATAACCTTGAATTAATAGAAGGAAAAAAGGTAGAGATGATTTTCATAAATAATTTTTCTGAGTTACATTGAATTTGAACCCAGACACTTTTCTGAAGTTCAGTGACCAAACTAAATCTTGATGTTTTGAATGGTTACCTGATGTCCCGTATTGTTCCCCTATCGTGTTGGTAAAAGATCTCTGTTTGTCACACCTGAATCACGGGTCCCTACCTGGTCTCCTTGAGTAACCATGTGCCAATGTCCTCTGTACCTCCGGTTACTAATCGTTGTCGACACTGCACACATACACACTCGTCTACTTCAGAACTGCATTGCTTGTTTATTCTTGTGTGTTGCTGGTTGAAGACAAAGCTTCTTTTGCTATTGACGACGTATTTTATTTCAGCTAGAATGAAAAGCATGTGATTTATATGAGTTTTGAATGGTGTGCATGCGAACATGTATGGTATGATATTTGTTTCTAAGTAACTTTTCCTCAGCATGGTAAGATTACTAATAGGATATTTCATTAAAATTTTGATACTATTTCTCTTGTGAACTAACTATTTTATCAATTGACACATTGTATATCATATACAATAGATAAGAACTATTAACAACTGAAGTGTATTCCATTCTGTTATTATGAAGTTCTGGAAATAATCTTAATCTGCATGATATTAATCATACACAAATCTTTAACAAAAATCTGGATGAAAATGCCAGGAGCCGATTAATGTAGAAAGAAGATTATGTAAAATGCATGAATTCACATTTTTTCCTGATCTTTCTTTAGAAGAATGAAACACATAGGGGATAGTAATTTACCCTATTTAAAGTAAAAAGCTTCGCTTCCTAGTTAGATAATTGCTCAAGGGCTGTAGTTTTGATGTTTTATATAAATTTATTTCAGAAATGAGAATGTTGTAATCAATTTTATTTTGCTTTTATCATTATCACATGATTAAGCTCCAGTGTGATGCATGTTCTACCGTCAGTTCATTTTTCTCAAGTTAAACAATAAGAATTTGCTCCAATATTATTAGTATCCACACATATTTAAAGATCTAAAACCGTTTTTTGAATGTTTTAAGTTGATGAAGTATTTTTGCACCTTGAATGATTTTACCATGATACTTATACTATATTTGTATTTTAAACATTTGTAATTGGATTTCTGTTTGATATGGTGGTTTCGCTGTTAGTGCATTCTTTCTTTCTCTGTCTACAGGAAAACAGATGAAGGTAAAATTCCAGGTATTCGTTTAATTCCTTTACTCTCTTTAAATAACACTGAATGTATTTCATGAATTTCAGGAAAAAATAATCACAGTATATGCTGTTATATCTGTTCTATTTCTAAGACAAAAAGAACATTTGCTTCTTATGTAAATTTTTCAAAAAAGTCTGAAGTGATATGCATTGTTAATGTGAAAATTCCACTTTTAGAATATCTTTGACTGTATCATGTATATGAAATGTTTATCAATTCTAAATCAATCTATATGTTTATGAGCTATGCTTTTATCAAGGTAAACCTGTTGTTTACATGGCTATTTTAAAACATTAATATGCCCTTTTCCTTCCGAGTTCACATGAAATAATGTTTTTCAGCACACCAGACAACCTTGGGTGTACTGATTAGATCTACATATAAAGAGACATCTTTTTAGGAGTGCACATCTTTCATTTTTCCCATGCATCAGTAATATATATTTGCCTCTATCCATGGGTGAAAGTTTGGCTTTCGGGTCCATAAAAAGACACCTGCCTTCAACCCTAGTAAAATGATGTAGTGTTACAGCCCCTCGTCTCTATCCACTTATGTAATGCGTTGATAGTGCTTTGGTATCTCTATGTTGGAGGATGGTGTCATTTTGAGCTCCAGTTTGTTGAGAATGTTGAGTGAATGTCTTAATTATAATGTCACTCTTTCCCTGATAATATTTTCTGTCAGTTGATCCAATACCCCTGCACTTCAAAGGGTGTTTGTAGCTATTTTGTTACTTAACTCATTCACCCCTTTTTATAATGAACTATTCCAACCTTTGAATTGGAAGGGTTCAAATTTATCGTTAGGGGTTAATGAGTTAACCAAGGTAAAGTAAAACCACTCTATTGATGTATGTATTCACTATAGCTCTTAATGACACCTCCTCCTTTAAATTGGTTATGGTTTTGTTTATCTTTATTTTCATAATCTATTTCAGAACTTGTATTTTATGTGTGCCTTTATCTATACCGAACTTTTCTTTTCCTAGCTTTCATTTTCAGGAAGATATTTCAAATATGGTTCGTTTGTTTTAAGATTTATTTCTCCCTTAAACAGCATAGAAATCGAAGTATTGTTGAAATAGATTTGATAATAATGTGTTTTTATTCATTTTCATTTAAATATTGCTGTCATGTTTTCATCTTAAGTTTTGATAATGGTATACAGGAGTTATGTTTGATGAGTCAATGTGAATCAGCTGCTTTCAAGCTTTTGCTCATCGTTTTTTCCATTCCTGATTCATACATATTACATCATTTTTGTTCGACTTGAGAGTACGTACGTTCTCATAGGATATTGATAAATGCATTTACTTATTTCCCTGTTTTGGTAGACGAAGAACTGACACCTCGTAGTCCTAAGGTAAATCTTGATTTCTAATAAAAACCAAAATACATGGATTTTTTTCTTATGATTTTTTATGTAAAATTAACATTTGTTAAGTTCAAACACCTTTTTTAAATTGGTCAGATGTTTGAAACAAGTGATATTCTAAAATATACATAATATATCTAACGGAATGATGATCAAAATCAAAATTTAAATTGTTTTAGCTCAAGGATTTATTTAAAAGTGCATTCCATAACATATTTTCGAAATTCCTTTTTGCAGCCACATATTAAACCTGCAGGTTCATTTACGAAATTATTGTGCACTCCATCTTCTGATAAAGATGCTAAGGGTGCTGACCCAGGTATCTCGGTCACACCTGGGCTCTATGGTACAAAGTTTCTGGGAACTAGTAAGTACCACGCTAACCTGCAACTATACACAGTGTTGGCTCAGCGTGTCTGAATGCTACCCATTGAAAATTGCCTGTAGTTTGAAGTGCAGCTTGAACTTACGTGAGAATAATCGAATTTAAGAGGTCACGAAATGGTTTTGGATAGAATACTTTGAATTATTGAGAAAGTTTGAATTATTGAAATTCCATTTTTGATTTAATTTTCAATATAAGAATTATTATTATTTTTATAATTAAAAAACAAAATTTAAAAGTTACATGTATTTTAATTGAATTTAATTTGACAGAATGTGACATTTTGATGAAAAATATATATATAACTTCTTTTACATACATAGAATAGATTCCTTTTGGAACTTGGGACTCTTAATCAATATCCTAAAACTTTCTGATAACTTTTCATATCATTTTTTTCTGTCATACTAAATAAGGTCATTGCTATTGCCGCATGTTGCAAACAGATTACTTTCATCATAACCCGCATCATGGCTGCATCTGCTGTGAAAGTTGGATTTCGACAGTTTGTTTCTACTTATAAATGCCTCCATGTCCATTATAATCACTATGACATCATGTCCATTATTAATAACAGTCCTGGTTTATTACAGTGTATTTAGTTTCCGTTTTGTGGTATGTAATACTATTGGTGTTGACAGCTGTTTTTGTGTGCTTTTTTTTCTTGATTTTGTAGTTCGCTATTGTCATCTCTACATCACATGTTGTCAATATCACTTTCATCATTTGCTTGCTTCAAAAACTAGTGATAGCTAGAAACAAAAACAAAAACAATACGAAAGATAGTTTATATCTGAAACAGCTTCTTTTCACTTGATTGCTTAGATGACCATATTGTTCAATTTCATAAAATGTTTAGTTTTGGTTTTTCGTATTATTGTTGGTCTTCATTTACATAAGAAAAATTCTCAAGAGTTAAAATTAATGTAGAGTCGAATTATAAAAGCCTTGTAAATTTATTTTCAGATTATCTTTATTATTTAAATAAGCACATACTTTAGCAGTACATGAGAAAAGAAGTATTGACAACTATGTATTGGTTATCACTGCTCATCATACAAAGATAATTCATTTGTGATGGTTTTCATTCTGTTTGCGTTTTTTTTAGAAACTCGGTTTAGGTTTGACAAGCCCCCTAAAAGATGGTTTAGTCGCCCTAAATTTCAACTACCTAATAACTCGTATTCAAAGACCTCAATTATACATCAAATTTCAAATATGTTATTTGAGTATATTTAACTTGTACTTTAGTTATTAAAATGGTGTATATCGCGACGTTAACACAGTTAATAATGAGGCATTAAGAGTGATGTCTTTATGAAAATAGTATACCAGCATTATAACATGTCAATCTCTTTTGAATGCTACGAAATGAAAAAAACGTAAAGTTCATTTATATGCCTAGATCGCGCGGAAATTAATTTCATGGTGTGCAACATCTTTGATCTTATTAATGTGCTGGACATGTTAAACATTGTTAATGAAAAGTGTAATAATGGTTATAAAATGTCTAGTTTTCTTTACAAGAACACTAAATATTACGAAAGAACACTTTTTTAAAGTATATTTTTTCATCACGGTGACAAGGCCATACTGTAATGCATGCGTACCGGTTAAGTATATTAGCGGGTTATTTTACTATGACTTTTAGCATTCCCACAGCCATAAGCATATATATGTTGGTTTAAGGCCAGTATTCCCCTCCATAGTTAAAAAATAAAGCTACGTATAACCTAGGTATATAAATGACCTTTAGATAATGTCATGTTCGTCTGCTGGATAACCGAACTACTCGGTAGTGAAACGGACGTAAAACCAATCAATATGACACTTCATAACAAAGTTAGGTCGCAAAAGAGATGGACATGCTGAAAGCCGTTGCACTATTTCTATGAAGACATCAGCCTTAATGCCTCTCGTTCTTGACTGCATTTACATCGCTATGCTCCATTGTAAAACCTTAATTACAAGTTTTATACTCACTGCGTCTGCGTCAGAACACATGTTCACAGAGTTTATACAGGATACGTTCATGCACACAGGGGCTGCACCCGGCGTTGCCATATTAATTGAAATTGTACTGAGAGGGAATGATGTTTCTAAAAGTATGACATGATATCGTGAATATGCATTCAGTACTACTGTATAGAAGACGGTCCTTCAGATATATAGTTCTAATCATTCAATCTGCATATAGATATATTCGTATGCGTCTACCAGATGCAAGCTCATTGCATGTTGAGTGACATTTAGTGTACCTGTATTACGAACACAAAACGTGAGTATGGCACAAACATAACACAGACAAATGATATCAATAAACACTGATACTCGATGTTGGGGTCTTTAAATATGATTTATCAGGAGATCGAATTGTTTAGGGGACTTGTTGAACCGTAACAAGGTAGCAGACAATTTTAATTGATCGCATATCTATACAGTCAAAGCGAACATAATTGTGTTTTGTTATCTATCGTCAATTTGTATTTGTTTTGATATTTTTTTTTATAAATTATTTTGTATTCTCTTGGAACTACTACTTAATCTAACGCCGGTCCCAAACAGAAAGATAACACCATCAGTTCGAGCACATCATTTGTTTTAGCTACTGTATACTGAAGTATTTCCTCCGTATTGTGATATTGACTTCTTGTCTATTATTCTGGACATATGAATTATGACAAAATGTAATATACAATTCCGGAACCTCATCATTCTAGATTCCAATAAATTAAAAATGTCTTAAAAAAAACCGAACTAACATTTTTAAAGCGACAAATTCATTCATCTAGAAATTCCATGACTAGTTTAAAAAAAAAAACAAGTCCAGAAAAATGAGGCTCCACTGTTTCTAGATAGAGCAGTGTAAAAAAAATGTATAGGACAAATGTTCAGTTAACTGTTGAAAGAACAAGATAATAAAATATTCCAGTATACAGTAGACTATTTATTTCACTTGCCATTTTTTTGCAAATGCAATTAAAATTATGACGTGTTTACCTTTGGAACAAAGGGAGAAATCTTGTAACAAAATATTTTTGTATATTTTATTTCTTACATTGTAACTTATGTCAAACGCTGAAATATGTATATCATTACTTGTTTGCTAAACGTTTTTGTTCTAGACTTGTTTGCTCAAAACATGAATTGTATTAAACTGATATATTTTGTATAATAACCCTACCGTATGATGTGTACGAGACTTATCACACCACTAGGAAATCCTCTAATTTGAAATCTTTTCAAAATTGTATAAAATTGACTTCAAAATCTTGTATATTTGTGTCCTAACGATTCATGCAATAAGTTGGATCTTTATAAAGGTTTCCTACAGAAATTGTAGGTAATTCAGTCTTTCACTTCTCTCAAAACGAGACCCACTAATGGACGAGTGTACGTACCCAGGGTACAGCGATCACTGTAGAATTTCTTTGTTAAACAACCCGGTTATATCTTTCCCATATATCTTGGAAGTTCAGTTGAAACATCTTTCTTTAAAACAACAAAAATACGTGCTTGTTTAAGTCACTTTAATAGTAGAAAAGGTATGGTCATTTGTAATCTAAACTACAGAAATTACGAAAGCTAGAATTGGCGGGACATGTGATACACAATGTCATAATTAAATGTACATAATTTTATAATAATAAGGTAATCTGTAGAAGAAAACAATATGAAATACAGTTAATAATGAATGCTGTTTCGTAAGTCTATTCTTTTCGAAGTTTTTGGATCTGCCAACAAGCTTTCATCATTTTAGAACTTTAACATGCAATCAACGACGTCTATGTAAATTGATTAAGTAACCTGTGAAAAGACAAATCCGTTCATGTTTAAGTCAATTTAAAAGCCATTGTGATTAAAATGCTGTCATTAAAAGCATTGCATACCTAATGATTATCGATACACAGTATTCTACACATAATGCTGCGAACAAAATATATCACAATATATTTTTCCTGTTCTGAGCAAAAAAGCATATAAGCAACTATATGAACACTTTTTTTTATCTATGCTGACTTGTAATATTTACCAAATAACGAGATGGTGGTCTGACTGTAATATCAATATCAAGCATATACACAAGTGGATAGAGAAACAAAACCTGTAATAAAAAAATATGTCCTCTTATATCATCCAACTTCCGAATGCCTTTTCAAATCCTTGTAAACATCATGTGCCTGTTATCTACCCAAACAATGAGTTATTTCATAGAAAATGATAAATCAAGTTTATTCTACGACTGAGAGTATTTCAATATTTTCTATGTAGAACCACAAAGAACTTCTAGTACGGGGCCAGGGGAGAAGGGAGGAGACCGCCTCCAGTCTCTGATATCCAAGTACCGCAGCCACAGCGAGAGCCCATTCCCAGAGCGAAAAATCAAACCCTTGTCATTATCACCGAGCAGTAAAATGGGACTTGTAACGAGGGGCCGTAGCTTTGGACCAGCTGCTCCCAAATCCTCTGATGAGGTGAGTCCCTCTTCTCATAGCACAATGGATGTGGCCAGTAAACCTGGCATTGGTTTTGCAACCTCCCCAACACTTCCCACGTTCACGGTCGATGCCCCAAATGGGGACGAACCTTTATCTCCGAGTAGTTCTGTCAGTTTATCTACTGACCTTGATCAAAGTGAACACCAAGATCAAGGTCAAAGTGGCAAGAAAATCAAAAAAAGGAGGGACCGACAGAGTGAGGGTGATGTGGACGATTTCTTACCGGATGGGGACCTACCTATTGACGAGGATGATCTCGACACACAGGAACAGGACGACATCAACGCCCTTATTAAAAAGTAAGTGTGCTGATTATGTGTGTGGTTTGTTCGAAGCGTCAATAAGAAGTGTTGAATTATATGTGTGTATATTTGTATATTTACACCGCACACGTCTTGTCATCACATCACCCTTACTTGTAATATATAAACAGTGGTACCTGTTACCATTTCCTTTCCAATCGTGAATCCACCCCTGACTCGGCTTCTGACACGTAGTACACAGCTCGTAACAAACTACTATGCCACAGTCTAGTGTGTCCGCAGTGATTCTTACATTTCTGGCGTTTCTAAATTTGTTTCCTTATATATTCATGCCTGTGTGAAACGTAGGCATTTTATTGTAAGAAGAGTTTTATTTAGTTTTAGATTCAGAATTTGTCTAGAAAAAATAGATATGCTACATTCTGTAACGTTTTCATTGTTTTACGTTGCCTTATTTTTTTACATGTACCTTTAGTATATATCGCATGGTGTGACAATTGTGAACCTCCTGCTAGAGTTTGATTTTATCTAGTGTAGTGTTTTTATTTCAATTTGTGCTCGTACTTTAGCCCTGTATAGATTAAATTGTTATAGTTTTGCATTTTAAATTTATGCAAAATAAGATATTTTTTTATCAAATATTTTGTATGCGAATATTTTCACAAATAAACACCTTCAAAATCAAGGTAAGTTGTAGGCAAATCACTGTACTGTTGACTTTTTCGTCTTTGCAAAAATATTCATTAAGATGCTTCAATAAAATTTTCTATAAATCTTTTGCAAAAATGGTTTCGGTCTGATAGCCAGTCTTGCATCCTATACAAACATATGCTATTCAACAGCATAAACCTTTCTGTAACATTGCATCCTCTCCATTAATGAACTAATAAACATCTCCAAGTCCGGAAGCATTAAACCATGCACCCAATAGTATGTACGGTAACTGCCCCAAATGTATACAGTAAAAATTATATTTGGGTTAAGAATTGATGAAAAAATATAATCCAAATCCAAAAATCCAAGGAATGTATAATTTTAAAATCACTTACCGTAAAACAATACAGTAAAACCTCGTTATTACGGCCCGGAAATTTTTCTTTATTGTCTGTGCAATGTTCTTTAAAATAACGAAGTTTGGCTGTATTTGTAATCTATTTAATAACATATATATATGTATTCACATCAGTGTAGATCTAACATTCTAACTACAACAGAGGAAGGACACTGGTAAAATTGTATTATTACCAAATTAACAGCACATTTCTATAAACAAATATCTATTAATATATTGTATGTCTGCGAAAATTGTCTCAATAATCTGTTTCTATTTGTAGTATAATTTTCATCCTATAAATTCTTCATTGTTTAAGGTGTTGTCACCGTATGGAAACCCCATTTTATCGCGATAATATAAAAGTATTAAATAAAAATGTAATATTTTATAATTATTTATCATAAAATCTTCATATAGGGTGCATGGTTTGACTATTATACACGCGTGGATTATTTTGTTCCCGATTATTGTGCCCAAGAGACCTGCTACCCTGTTGAGTTAACCCGCTAACTGTGGTCTGTATTCGTTCCTCTACAGTTGCTATAGATCACATTTGTTATTCCTTGTGACACTACGCAGACAGCGTGGAGCTTCTGGGCAAGCACGCCCGGGAGGTAAGATGTAGGTATCTCACGCTCCAACTATTACATATAACAATCAAGAACTTCTCCTTTCTTTCTCCTTCCCAGCCTCAAGTTACTGTGTTTCTACACGGTCAAATCACTTTTTCAGAAACATAATTAAATTAATATTTCCGTTTGATACGGTTATTAAGCTAGTAGATATCATTACGCTAGTAAACATATGAAGTAATTTTCAAATTACCTGCTTTACGTCTTAGAATATTGGTAAAAACAGCCATATATGTTGCAACTAGTAATGGAACTGTCGGTTTGTAAGTGAAAACAATTATCTATAAAAGTACTCATAGGTGACTGAATAAACTATAGATGTACTGGTATATTATACAAATACTACCCAACCCATTTTTTCATCAGGTAGAGCTAATTTGTCTGAAGTGCATTCTAGTGCTTTATTTTCTTTATCAATTGACACGTATTTAAAACTGTTATTTTGCCTATGTTTAGTGTTAAGCATAGAACGTAAATAGTTTATTTTGTATGAGAACTAGCATACCGGGTTCTTAATGTTGCAGCAGAAAAAATATTTTATTGAAAGAAAGGGAAAAGTTAAAAACTCAAAGCTTGTTTTAATAAGCTGATTTGATTATTACATAGATGTACTGTTTAAACTTAACGTAATCGAAAGATGGTATAACTCACTCTCCATACCGTCGTTGATTTTAAACATATAATTCGCATCATACATTCAACGAAACTAAGAAGAATAATTCCATCAAGTTTGAAGGATTAGAGGAAGAATAAAATCCAAAATAATATGTTTCGTATAACGATAGCTGGACATTATTAGTATACACTAATATGAATATAGAATAGATAGAATGTAATTTGGAGTCGGAAGGAAAGATGTAGTTGACTCGACAACATCCCCGCTTCCTACTTCTTGTCTAAAAAAACCATTAGAACATTAACCGAATCATGTATAGCCTGTATGTTTTTGCAGGGCTTAATGCGGATCACATCGATTTGTAGTAAAATTTATATGTTAAATTTATAGTTAAGTTAGGTGTCAGTTAAGTAAAAAGTAAATATTTACATAGCGTGTATTAGGTATGCATTGTTTTTGTTCAACTTAAAAATGTGTAGAAGCACAGTTAACTATGTATATGCAGATCCAAAATTATATCACAAAAAGTTAACCACCATAGTATAGGAACACATTTTTTTTCCAAAACTGCCACTCGGAGATTACAATACCCAATCAATATGTAATGATAGTTTAACGACTTATTACTCCTTCTGACTAACGCTTAACGAAGATCCTTAACAGTCCTCTTTAACTTTACTTTTATAGCTAAATACCCAACAGCAATATATATATATATATCCTTGTGAATATAGCACTCATAGCGGCATCATCCCCTTCTGTTTTGCCTTTCTTCAGGTATATTAAATATTTTAGATCCGTTAGACCATTTTCTGGGATTTCGTTTAAAGGAGTGTCGGACAAGACTATACATATCTAGGAACTTTACATTCGTTAGAAAGGAGAAGATATTCTTGATTTTGTTTTTTGAAAATAATATTTTGAAAGTTTTGTGTGTTGCGATTGTCAAATAAAAACATGATATGTTAGATGCTATGGCTTAGCCGCTTAGGATTGGTAATCACTAATTCTAGTCTGCATGGTGACTGTCACTCTTCACATTGTATTGGTGGATTCTCTGGGGTGATTTACATTCGTTGATCTCTCCGTAGTACAGCGCCAAGACTCGGAAGTCGGTTTGATGATAAACTTTGTGATGAGAATTATGAAACAATAAAATGTTCAAATGACATAAATGTATATATTATTTAAATACTACGTAGAAATAAAGTGTTCAAGGTTTTGTTGTGACCTATTATTATATTCGTTATCGTAGTATTTTCCCATTTGACAACATTCCACTGATAATAAGTATCGCAATTTATAAAAAGCTTAAGAAACCTTGGTTCAGAACGAAATCCGAAGTCGGACTAGTTGGACATCACGTAGTAATCACAACAATTAACCAAATATTGAGGCATATACACTTGACGCTATATCAACTCTGATCTGGTATTTAATAGGACAACTTTCTGTTAAAGACTTCTTGTAGCATTCTGAATCTATTTCAGCGAAAGTAATACTAACAATTGTGCTAATCCTATTAATTTTGTATTACAGTGTGAAGACCATTGTCTGCTATTACTTTAGTGCGTTTCTGCTATGTAGGCTAACAAATTGGCCGAGTGCTGAATGTGATACAAACTTTCTCCTTGCTATATTTTATTTCTTATTGAATCTGTAGAAAGCCTTGTTTACACATATATATCTCCTTAGGTAGTATATACCTATGTACTTCCTTTGCTTCTATGTAGCATATGGGGAATGGATTTACGCTGGAAATGAACCTTTGCCTTTCTGTCCTGTATTGAACAAACAATTCCGAATATCTCTCTCTCTCTCTACATACAATAGTGGAACTTAATTGATTTGCTGAATGAATTCTTGAAAGAGTAATAAGTGTGGTGTGGTTCTTCATTCAGTACCATACTTTCTTCGTTTCAGGAAAGGCTGTGAATACATGTGTTTTTTTAATAAATTATACAGTGCTTAATGCCTATTGCAAATTCCAGCATGATATATCTAGATAGGAGCAACAGCAAATTGTAACAATTTAACCGTTGCTTTGATTGTATATAAAATCAGAAGTATGGCACAAAGCTGCATGAATTGAATATCTGGTATGATTTAATGCAATCAGTGCATGGGTGCTTGAACAAATATGAGCTTTCCTAATGAAATAATATTTTTACTGTTATTTTGTGTTTTGTTGTGTTGTAAACTATTTATTTCAAAATTTAGAGATTTGCAATCAATTCTTAATCACATTGTAATTGCCTGTCCTTGTGAATTTTACATTGGAAAAAGCATATGTCTGTTGGAATTTTAAAAAAAAACATGATGAGATTTGCTTATGTTGTTTATTTCTCTACCCTTTATCCTATTCGAAGTTAAGAATTATATTTAATTTTTTAGAAAGGATGTTGGAAATGAAAACCAACTTTGCTCAAACCTTTTTATTGTATTATGTACTTTGTTCGTTACACATTTTTGACACGGTATTGGTGATCTCCCACACGTTTCGGTATAGAAACAACATCAAAGGAATGAAAATTATTTTTCTAGGCAAAACAACTATACCAATATCAGATTGTGTATTTGGACGAGTTTGTCCCTTTAAACAGAATTCCACCACTTATTGCCGAGAAAGATTTGTTTGGAGAATGAGGGTTCTAAATTAGGTAAACTGTTTGAGAGAAATTGACCAGTAGCTATGGATTTTGTATAAAAAAGGGCTGAGAAGTCATCGTGTCTCTTATCTGTAGTTTTACTTTATTTCTGTTTCTGCTATTCTTTTTTATTTATGATTTTCTTCTCTCCATTTTCAGACGTTCCACACACCCTAAATCGCTTCTGTCGGTCAACCCACCGAAATTAACAAGTAAGATCATAGCCGACCTCCTGAAGACCGGCCCTCCAAGTTCCACTGCCTCCAAGACTCCAGCCAAAACGATTACATTAGAACGGGGCAAAAAACTGGGGCAATAACTTATGGGTTTGCATTAAATTGGGGAATCATCATTTGTAAGTCTCTGTTTTTAGTGTATATTTTTTACAAATATAACCCATTTATTATTGCTGATGTTGGATACAGCAATCCATGAGATCGTTTCTGTTCATCTTTGTAAATAGCACCTTAGTGTCTAGTTCTGTGTCCGCACTATCAATTCCAAGTGCTTTTCTGTATATTTCTGTGTTATCACAATAGTCCTCACATCTTTTCTCCATTATTTCATTATCACCTGTCATTCACAAAATGTCGTGTTTCTGAATTTTGTATTTCCAATTTAACAAATCTGTTGTATTTCAAATAGCAACACTGTTTTAAGGTGTGTCATTTTATTAAAAATATCAATAAACTAGTTCATTGAAAAGTGGTAATACGATTACCATTAAGGCAATGGCATTTATAAATATAAAACATGCATTGCAAGGAAATATCTTGCTGTTATGGTAACCTTTGAGGAGAATTAACAATATTTGAAAAATATAATTCAATATCGTTTTGAAATATAATTGATAAACTCTTTTCATTTGATCTAAATTTGTATCATAAAATGACGTTATTTCCCTTTGTCATGGTAACAGTCGCGTAGTTCTAGTACTAACCATTCCTTATTACGAAGTTTAATTTTTATAACCCACCATCATAAGAGGTTAGCGATTCAATTATCCTTCCATCCTTGACCCTTTGTCCGTCCATAGATAATACTTGATATAACTACTTATCAAGACGTATTTGACAGATCTTTTTCCTTTTTTATATATATTTCTTAGTTTTACTTAGTTGTGGGTGTTCTATTTTAAACTGATCGCAATAAAAGATGCTTTCATGTGTCTTTGACAATTTAAGTTTGTTATCGCTATTTTTCAGAAAGTAATGGAGGATTTCTCTCAAATATTTTCTTATGTAGGTAGTAGGTGATAAAAAAGTACGTATATTTCTCAGATTGCATAAAAACGTTCTTCCTACGTAGTTAAATTTGAGCATTATTAGAAGAAAATATGGCATACCTATCAAGTTTTGTTTTGGCATGATAATCAATCCAACAGATATACTAGTAAGAGAAAGCAATAAAAGAACGAAACCTCCATTTAACTATTGAAGATCTTACAATGGTGGGCTCCAAGATCCATTTAACATCCTTTGTATCATACCCTCTCATTCTGTCCTGTAGTTCCTAGATCATGTTACCTATTTGAATGTTATACCGTGTCCATGTTATGACACTTCTGTGAGATGTATCTTAAAAATGGCAGACGGGTGGTTTCAACATCTGTTGACACCGTCTTCGTTTCGCTTTTACTATTGCATCTTCGAAACCCAAGAGTTAATATCTCAATGTCGTATATCTTCTACGCACATTTGCAATGTGTCATGGAAAAAATTAAGGCTCATGGTTGGCTATTAGTTCCAAACATCAAAATGATTAACAGCCACAATGCTGATAGACAGAGGTACTTTTGCTTTAGAGATTATCATAGAGCTTATCTAATACTAAAGCCTGTCAATGTTACTGCTATACCGTCGTGCGATTCACTTTAATAATTAATCAAGGCATTACTCTGAGATCACAGGTATTAATGACTAGTCAACTCGTATCGTCCACGGTTGCACACCGGGACTTATCTTATGACATTTTGTAAGGAGTCAGAGAAGATGTGCGAAGCATTCAACCGGATTTCGAAGATGTAGTTGTTGCAAAGACACAAAAACCCTAAACAATAATTGCTTCATTCAGGGATGTTACTGCTTTTGTCCGTTTTTTAGATGCTGAGAAATTACGAACATATTTATTGTGATGACATTATGAATATATGACGAAAAGTAGCAAAGAATATTGATCTTTTATGCAAACAAATTTATTTCCTATTCTTTATTCGTGAACGTTTGTCAGAGTATTTCCTATATCAATCAACTTCCATGATCACTAGTCACTTAGTTAATTGTCACTAACATTACCTATCATTTATCACGTAGTACACGTGTATATCATCCATCCTCTTACCATTTATTTACATCAAATTCATTTATATTCGTATCAACCTCATTTTTCAATGTTTTATATGAACAACGAACTCATCGACTGCTATATCCAACGTTTATAATAACAACGGAAGTAGAATAACATCATTATTCATCTTCTAGACGTTTGCTTGTTCAAACTAAATGACATGTGACGTCATGGCATATCTGGATGACGTCATAGATTTAAGACTGGCGGTTACGTTGGAGGCATGTAACTAAACACAAAATATTTAATCATGGCATGGACTTTTTTATTGTCAAATTTATTCACCTGGACGTTTATGGAAGAATTTAGGCCACTTCACTCTCCTTGACTTGAATTTCACTATGTGGCTTCGTTGTTCAGCACATGTCCACGTTATTATGTTGATTTTATGAAAAAAAGGATGAAGGAGATTTAAAGAAGAGTCTTGCATCGATAAGCTA
This sequence comes from Chlamys rubida, assembly GCA_032359455.1. Lineage (NCBI taxonomy): Eukaryota > Metazoa > Mollusca > Bivalvia > Pectinida > Pectinidae > Chlamys > Chlamys rubida. The sequence continues at coordinate 17,334 of JAUMHH010119307.1, forward strand.
TTGTTTATAAATAAATACCACACAATAAAAATGGACCGGTCTCACTTTTCACAGAGATGTTATTTGTACAACTTCTCCTTCACACTTTTTCAACATAGTAACAAATCATGATTTATTTGAGCAACGAATTCCTGTTTAAAGATCCTACGTTTTAAAGCCCATTATTCCGTTCGTTTACCTACATTCTTAACCTTTTATATATACCCGAAACATTTTATCATGATTTAACACAAAGACGAACAACAGGCAAGCCTACAAACTCCAAGCTATTCCACCATATACGTATGAGCTACAATGTAGAAATGCATAATGTGCTAGATTTCAGCTATTGAAATGAAAAGTCTATACTAGAAGTACATTACCAGTGTATCAACAAACGTTAGATGCTTACGTATTTATTCCTAAAGTGTTGTCTGTAAATTCCAATTATTGAGAATGATATTCTGAGGACACTCCTACTTCCTTGAGCTGAATAGCATAAGGGATAATAGAATGCTACGCATGCGCTTTTGGGGGGTGTTTGGCAGTTTAATAACCTTTGGTTTGTGTTATTGGGTGATTGTTTTATAATCCTTTGGTTTGTGTGTTGTTGGGTGGTTGTATTACTAAAACACTTAATGGTGTTTGCTGATCACTAACGTTTTTTGTCAAATGTTCTTTGTTTAATCTGTGCAAAATAAATATTGCTTCTTTGAAATAAAAGGGGGAAAGTGCAGCTTAGTTTTTGATGTAAAAATGTGTAACTGTTTAGAATATTCTTATAAAGTCGTAGAGGTTAACAGGGAAACAGAAGCTTGGGTGTGTGTCAAATACTCTTATCTAAAGGATTGTTAACAGATTTGATTAAGCAATACAATGTTGTGTTCCGTGGATACATAGTACGGTTAGGGTTCAGTTTGATCCAAGGATGTTCTTGTTAACACCAGAGCTGTGCAAGCAAGCCAAAGTTGTGTTAACATGAGCTTATAATGCAGTTTAGTAGAAATGTTGATTTCTGGATATTTTCAAACTAATGGTTTTCGCCTGAAATGCGGAATTAAACGAAAATAATAATTGTTTATCGATTGCTTTCAATTGCTGCTTATTGCTAGACTTTCCTTATAGGTGTCGACCAGTTTTATCATTCAGGCGTCCACCCCGAAAGGAAGACTTAACAAAAGATAAGAGTACACTGGTATAGATTTTCAAAAATCTTTAGATTTTATTAGAAAAAAATAAACATCAGATATTTTTTGTGAGGCACATAACTGATGACAGTTCACTTTAGAATAGTCATTGTTTTCATTTATTTTTATTTATTCGAATAGCACATCTTTTTCGTATAAGCGGATAGTCTGTGTAGTATTCAGGTAGTGGTTAAAAGCACCAAAGATAGTCGATTAGTTGATGGCTTTAGTCGTAATATTGTAGTACATATAGGTAAGTATTCTGTTGTAGCATTTTATCTACATTGTGACAATACGGCCATCTTTTTATTAGTAGATAGAACGTTGGCACCTGTTTAAAGATCTATTTTGATATTCTGTGTATTGTTTACCATAAAACAGTCGTTTCATATGTAACGAATCCCTAAATTACAATGTAAGGGTGATTGGATGACAGAATATTAGGTGTGCTTTGGCAATTGATGTTTTTTGGCTTATTATGTTTCAATTATTTCATTTTCTTATGGCAAAAATAAATAATGTTCATTACTTGTTATAATTGCTGATATTGACTATAAATTCTGTAATTGATTGATAATTGTGTAATTCTGGTATGAAACATATAAGTGACTAGTGTGTTCACTGATCTTGTACATTACGATACTTGAGTAGTTTTTCATAGCATTACTCATCCGGAACTCTTTGATATTACAGGTACACCAAGATCCTTGAAATGGAAGTCTAATTCCAGCACGTGACCCCCCGCCATAGTTCTCAGGAATCAGTGGAGATCCACCAGAAACAGTATTGATGTGTGTGCTAGCCGTTATCGGTCCAGTCTACAGTATTGACCTGTGGATAGCAGGCATTCCATATATGTGTATCATTTAATCGCATTTTATTAAAAGTATATATATATATATATATCAATACAGAATTTTAGATATGCCGATTTCATGCATTAGCCATTCCGTTGTGATATCATGCGATGTAATTATTCATGGTGAAGTTGACCTGCTTTGCGTCTAAGCTCGATCATTGTTATTGAAGAGAATAACTATTGTATAATAATAACTGTATTCAACCACTTAACATCAAAGTGTACATCGGTAATAATCAATTAATTTTAATATCTTAGCTATTTGATATACTACAGCATTGCATATGGCTAACGTTATATATTGTATGATTATACGCACATGACTATAATGTGATACAACTTCTGTGATTCTGTTCCGAATTTTATTTTATTGTATACTATACTTTAACTTTTTTTGGACATCATTACGTCTGTGATTTGTATTTAGAGTTAAAATATGTTTTGTCTGTGATTTTCACAAACATATGTCATTCCAAGCACTTTCTGTGATACGTTTAATTTATGTGCGAAGTATAGGCTTCAGTAAGTTTAGCACGACTTAGATACTATACTACTCCGTCCACAATACTTAGAAAGTCACCTTTAGATTTCAATTAATCGTATTTAAATCAAAATATACTTATACATACTTCGTAACGTGCCTTTGTTTAACTCCTTTCGACTCGATATTTATACATGCTATGTACATGTCGGGTGATACCTATACCACTTGGCTGAGAATGGAATTCCATTACCAAATTCTGATTCTTTACAAAGGTTATATTGTGTTGACGTGTGGTGCTTCATTTGGTGCCATTGGTTATATTTCTGTATCGTTCACCGGTAGAATTGTCAAGGTACATGTATTCAGTATTCATATTTAAAAGCGTTAAAACAGTTCATTAATTTATTTCTGTTTTCAAAAATTTATATTATAAAACATTTAATTTTCAAGTTTTAATTTGAAAAGAAATTTCATAATTCTAGAACGCTCGACTCGGGGGAAAAAAATCGAAACACTTTCTTTTTTCTTATTGCTCAACATCACTTGTCGATATATGGAAAGATATGGCCTTAAATAACTTATGCATTAATTCAGTTATCTTTAACGATTGCCAACCCATCATTTTGAATACATTTTCTCTTTGAGACCTACCGTCATTTATTTCATCGTGAAAGTAAAGTAATTTTTATGAATTGTTGTACATTCTTTCATAATGTGACTAATATTTACATAATTTATAAAGTATATTTGTAAAATCATTTGCTCAGCAATAGCATATTTATGAAATTAAATAATATATCTAAAATGTTTCGTGTGCTTTTAATTATTTTAAGCAGTTTGTATTTCCTATCTCGGCAGGTGCGATTCTGTCATTTACAGGTAGGCTAGCGGATACACTATCAGTGTGGGCAGGCCCTACTCGTACATCACCAACACAACGGCCAGCAGGTGTAACCTTGTGGTATCAACGACCGCACACGTATCACCCACTCATATGACACACTTAACGCCACGTGCCGCGATAAACTAGGTGACCGGACTTAATACAGCTGCGTGTGATACTAATAATAACAATATTATACAACATTTATATAGCGCCCTATATAATTTGTAAAATTACTCTAAAGCGCTTTACAACCTATGGATAATAATAATGGTTATATATAATTGTGAAAACAAAAAACAAAGGCTTACAGTCACTGTTATACATCTAAGCAAGCAATGTGCACATAATTGAACAAATAAAAGGGTGGTATTTACATGACGTCTTTGCAAGGATTCTAAAATG
>JAUMHH010119418.1:0-21124 GCA_032359455.1 Chlamys rubida
TACTCTCACAAACAAATGACGTAACAATCAATACCTGCTCACAAGTGCAGATAACTCTGCAATACGAAAAGACGGAAAGAATAGCAGTAAACAAGGCAAAGAAATAACTGGAAACAAATAATGTAGATAGTCAGTTTCTTTTCATAATATTACGTTAATGTCAATCCCTAATTTTACCAGATATCTGTTGTTTGTTCTCTTGTGTCTTGCATCAATACTAAGTACCACAGATATTTCACAATGGTATGTTCTCTCGTGTCTGGTGTCACCACTTAGTATCCAAGGCAAACATATATACATACGTATGCGTTTAAATCGTTGACCTAACAATAGAACGGAGTAGGAATTAGTCAAAGAGGTTTTTTTAAAACAACACAAATTGGTATGTCTATTAGCTGCCGAAATAATTGTACCTATGGAATTTGTTCTTTAGAAACTAAAGAAAAAAACATGCTATTATATATCTTTCTTTGTGGTAATTTAAATATCAGTGCACTGGTTTATTGTGTTTGACCACGGCGACATATTCATTGTAGTGAAGTGAGCTCGTTCAGCCGTCGCTATCTGGCACTATTGAATACCGCTATAGACTGGTCCCATACACACCGAGTTGATTCACGGGTGTTTTGTCTCGTCTCGTAACAACTCAATGATAATCATCTGTCATAATGGTTAGGTCGGCAACCCTCTGCGGTATCTGTAACTTACCGGTGGATAAGAGCTTGTGAGCAGGTCTATGTACACCTACTGATTGTATAAATATGGACTGCCGCGGACACTACTTTATAACTTTACGGAGATGATACATTCTAAGATGGACGGTATGTAGATTTGTCACATAATATCCACACGTTAACACAGCAATCGTATCAGTTATTTTCTGCTATGTTGTTTTATGTAGCTGTCTGTAGAAAGTTGTCAAGCAAACCGCAGTGATTCCAAAGTACACTATATGTATCAACATTATCAAAATATTTTTAAAGAGAGCGGTGATATTTTCTGCAAAATGAAGGGCTCCCCAACTCACATGACAAGTAACGGTTTAAATAATTTTGACCAATGTAAAAATGCATATTGTGCTCTGTTCATTTTCAAATGTACAAAATTCGCTGAACGTAAAGTATTTCTCCAAATAATGAATGCTTCAGCAACCTTTTCCTGTCATTAAACAGGTGATCTGAATCATTATTTTTGCTTTCTCAAATTGGATTGGGAATTGCCTATGTTGATTCCCATTCCGTGGAAATATGACACCGTCTCTTCTCCCATAATCGGCGTCAGTAACATGACCTCTTCCACTAACAATGCTTGTCCTTTGAATCCCTGTAAACATGCTTGCCTGTCCTCAGGTGACACCATCTGGGTCGTTATATTTTATGGTCAAATATCACGATTTCACCAGAAAATGACAAACAACGGTGATCAGCAATTCGATGTATATCATATTTCAGAGCCGATACTACACACTTACAGACTTTTGTGCTGGTAAATATGATGTGATATGAACCTGAAAATTTGATATTGAACGAGGCGAAGCCGAGGTCATTACTCAAGTCAAAAAAATATTTTCAGGTTCATGTGACATCATATTTACCAGCACAAAAGCCTATAACTGTTTTATTCTATGCTTCAACAAATCAATTACAAAAAACCTCAAGGTTCTGAATTTTCTTTACTGGAACGAGCCACTGAGTAAACTTTAGTCAGGGTTGAATCAAACAGTTAAGCATCGTAGCTTTCGACGACGTCGTCGAGGTTTTTTCCTTAAGATAAGCATAGAGGACACTCACTGCGTGTTCGGTGGCATTTTGTGTTAACAATATCTTTATCTTCGAGATGTAACGGAGGCAAAGCGCTCGCCAGCAGCCATCTTCTGTTGTCGTCTGACAGATCGCGTTCCGGTCTAACTGCGCATGCGCTTCGACAGGTTGCGGGAAATTTCAATACAGGCTATATTTAGAATTATATATTCACCGGATAACAAGTCTACATGACTTTTTGAGGACTGATCACGTGTATAGGATCCGGCCAATGTGATTGCGAGAAATTTTCAAGTATATAATAAAATGCTATGTATTGTAAAGTTCTACTATGTTGTTTATCTGGATGCTGCAATCTCTTCCCTGTGCCGTGTGTTAGGTGGGACTAGTCTTTATCGTGTCATATTGTAATAAGTAGTGTAATGTGTTAACAGTCGGAGACGCTTAGGTTTTGTAACAATCTGAAGCATTTATATTTTGTTCCTGTTTACTTCAAAACATCCCAACCTATGAAAAAAGCGGCTTTTATTTTAAGTGTTAACAAAGTCACTGGACGTTTTCTATGAGATATTGAGTCGTTTGGAACGTTGAGGGAACACAACTTATGATAGGATTCGGCCTAATGGAGACATCAACCGACAAAGTGTTGCACATACGTCTTTTCTTTGATGAAGCACCATACATTTATATGGTATCTTATATTGACTATTTTTAAAGATTGGGGTATTGTTATAATTGTCATACTCTACTGTCCAGAGTGTAAGTATCACCTGTTTACACTTCCGGTGTGACATCACGCAAATGGATGATTTAGTACATAACAAGTGATTCACACGTACTTGTACATTGATATTTATATGACATATATGTATGCGTCTTCTTTGTACTTATGACTTGTACAGTTTCGAATTTGATTAGTACCCATCCTGATCTAAACGTTACAAAGAATAGTCGAGATACACGAAAGACTATACCTCCCGTGGCCGTGTGTCACTCTCCACTTTAATGTTGAGAGAACTGTTAGTGCTATCTTCGGAAGACCGTCACCTATATATACATAAACACATTTGATTTAAATGTTAGAAACATAATTATGTTCTGTGTTCACAACCCCGCCGGAGATAATGACCTTCTGTGTTACGGTATATTAGGTCTAACTATCTTATCAACTTGTTTAATTTGTGTGTAAATGCCTATTTTGCCATGACACAGTTTTGTTGGTAACAACCATTTCTGATGTAAATACCTTAAATATAGCAATTGATCCGTGTCTTTATGTTATGAATTGTCATATTTCATTTAAGGTTTGTAAAGTATGACAAGTAATTTTCCTTTTTAATGTGACATTAAACTCATTTGTGATCCTGTTTCTCACATTTCCAAACGTATTTACCTAAAATGACCCAAACAGACACAAATATTTGCTGTACTTTATTCAACGAAATAATGCGTAGTAATTATCACAATGTCACCAAACTGCCAGATGTTCATATATGAGTCACAGACTAATCGAAATATGTATGAGAATATATATGAAATCAAAGTGTATTGAGACATATTAACAGAGTACTATAGGAATTCTGACGGTGAACTGGGAATGTATAGCTAGTATATGAGGGAGAATAGGACGTCATACAGTTAACGGTAAGACAAGTTGATGTAAGAAGATAAAATGATGCAGTACATAGTCAGTTGTAAAGTAGAGTTTGTGAGAAACACTTTGAAGTTGATAAGTACTACGGAGACATTTGATGGTTGCCATCATGATAGCGTTGGGGAATTGCTATTGCTTTGTTAACTATTCAGGTCGATGATTTTGATAATACTCATTAGTGTGCCTTGTGGTTTTGTATTCTCGACATGAGGACGTGACGTTACTTGACCTTGACTTACATGGCGGGTATCGTCGACGAATCAGAAGACGCTTAACCTTCCGGCACATCTGTTCTTATTCTCTTGGTACCTTTTCAAGGGTCTGCATGTAATGCTTTTCTTTGTTAGTTTTTTGCTCTAGATTTATCGATTTTGAGCTCGAAATGTGTATCGAATACAAGTATGATGACAAAATGAAACTATTAGTTCAGGTATTCGTAAAAATAGATGTATGCATGTGTATGCATATCATCCGTTACCACCTGGCATCATCATATAGGTGTATTTATATCATCAGTATCAACGTGTGGCCCGTTCATACACATTTGTTGTCTTCTCTTCGACGCCTTTATGAGTTATGCAAGACAACGTAGTGGCAAACACATCTGTACGTAGATGAGCGCGTGCTAGTTCACCACGGTAGGACTATCAACACGTGGACTCTGTTTACAAGTCTCGCATTTAAATGTTGGTTAATGCATACACATTCATCAATAGGTCAACGTCAAACGTGTTTGTTTACCCGTGAAATTATTCTACGACAAAGGTAGCTCCTACAATGAGACAGCATATCCAATTACCAGGGGGAATGCGACTCCTAATGTACATGTTGTGACAAGTTGAGCGCAGGCAACATACACCGTAATGTCAACACACGGATACAGTTTCAAACATCTAAGGTCTATATGAATGCAACTACCACTTGAACGCGTGTTTTGTCATAAGCAATGTTCAGAAATTATTTAAAATACATGTTGCTCTATCACATTTCTATGCTTCTTTTCAGAGGTAACCGTTCTTATTTTTTAAGAGTTTACAATAACGAAAGGTTTACGGGAGGTCACGTGAAGCGAGTGTTTTATAAAGTTAATAATGTTCTATATATAACCACAGTATCATGTGAGTGTGATGCTCTAGAATGACTTAAAACCAACATACTAACTTATTTCCCCGTGTGCAATGTCCTGATTGTACTTTTAAATTTGTTTCATTGGTAACATTTTAATTCCCTTGATACTGGTGTCGAGAATACTAGTGCACTGTCGACGACCAATATTTTGATATGCGGGTTCTGTCGGCAAACACATTTCTGATTGCGACTTTTCCGTGGAATATCTTGATGTGTTTGTCTAGTCGCGATCGACAGATAAACATTTGAATAGGCATATCCTGTTGACAAGTGTGTACCGTTGACTTATAAATATCTTAATACGTGTGTCCTGTCGGCATATGCATTACTGATTGCCTGTTTTCTGTCGACAAATGTTTGGATACGTGTGTTTTGTCGACAAATGTTTGAATACGTGTGTTTTGTCGACAAATGTTTGGATACGTGTGTTTTGTCGACAAATGTTTGGATACGTGTGTTTTGTCGACAAATAAGTTTATGAATACGTGTGTCCTGTCAACAATTTTTTTTATGAATACGAGTTTCCTGTCGACAAATAAACTAATGGATACGTATTTCCCGTTGACAAAATCATTTCTTGATACGTGTGTCCTGTTGACAAGTGCATTAAGTTGCTAGGGTTTTCTATCGGAGAGCCTTCAGTTTAAACTCAGTAAACTGATGATCATTTCCGTGGCCTGCTTTATAGCTATGTGATTTAAGCATCTTCAATAATAAGGTAGATTGGATTTAGATTTTAGTATTTTACGGCAAAATAGGTCAGGCTTTTCCTTGTGTGTGGGACACATTTACAATACATAGCGATCCTGATTCCGTTCCTACGTGATTTTGAGTTTTGATATATGTCCTATTTTACTGAACCAATCAGTGGACCATTAAATGGGCAAAACCTCATATTCTTTCCCACAGACATATCTATTGTCAAGCCAACTCGCAACACAAAAAACCGTGTAAAAACGCATGAAAAAACACTCGAGATTGTAAACCAGATATGTGTTTTATAGTATGTATAGTAAGTGCGATTTTTAAAAGTGGCCGTTGCGTAGCAACCAAGAAGGTGTTTTACAGCACAGGGGACAATATTGATGAAGCATTTTGATATTCTCGTCTAAACGTGATACAACTTGACCATTATATGAGTATAAAGATGTATATAAAAAACGGAAAACTCACTAGTCAACATTGGGGTGCATTGATGATGAAAATTCCTATCTGGACTCCACACTATACGTTATCACTAAACAGATCACTAATCATGTTGCTGTCAACAACTAAATTAAAAAACCTTGACAATGACACAGGTGTGGCATGATACAAAAACCTTGACAATGACACAGGTGTGGCATGATACAAAAACGCTGTCTAGGCGACAGCATGTGTGACAACATTGCAGGGTAACGTCGACCTATAAGACCCCTCTCTGCCCCGCATTGCAAATAATTTGCACGTGTTAATGAATAGCGTTCTGTATTATTCTAAACCACATAAAACTGTAAGAATAACGTTTAATGATTCAGTATCGAAATACAATATGAATGAATTAGTCTGTGACAATGTATGGAGTGATGGGCTATGTTTGTACAGTGTGTGTCTACTGCTAAGTAGAGCGCGAAAAACAATTATATATGCTATGAAAATATCAATATCGTGGTACTGCAGCCAATCACCGACCAACACATACGGTATGGACTGATGAATAACTTATAATACACCCGGGACCTCTGACTAAATCTATCGGAGACAGGTAAACCAGTGACAACCTGTCGGCAATAACCAATATATTTATCACTCGTAATGTTCGATCGGCGCCACACAAACGGTCTTTATACGACTGTATGCCGAAGATAATAACTATGTACTGTCAGTATGACGAGGCCATTGGTCATGTAGCTGACTCAGTTCTAGTGTTATGAAGCTACCCGGAAGCGAAAGGTTTGCTACAAAACGACAAATGCTGGTTTGATAAAGAAAGTGATTCTAGTTATCAGCTGGATATACAATAAGTATGATGACTTGTGAACGGGACCTAAATGAAGGAAGAACGACTGTTCAGGTTTGTACGACAGACTGTTTACGTAAGGTGCAAATGTTACTATTTATAGCATAAAGATGTCTACTTTCATATTCAACAGGAAGCGATAAGTATTAAGAAGTTTGCAGCATATAATGTTCATATTAGTGATTAATTGTAGACTTATGGGCGGTATCTGCCTCTTTTCTTTTGTCTTACATTCACATTTGATTTTGTCTTTTGTTTCGTTAATTATAGACACACAACATTGAAATTATTTAAAGTCTTAATATAAACGAGTGTCACGTGCTACTCGCGGCCGAAACACATGTTACCAGAGTAGAATTTGAAATAATACTGTCAGGTAACGCAATACTTGAAATACTGTTGTGTGTCGCAATGGAAAACCTTCAAATACATTAATTAAATGAGTGAACCTTGAAACAATGTTATAGCGTGTTGAATGTGATTATTTCTATCATATACTTGTCTGTGATATGGACCGTGACACATATTGAAGGAACTCGCTACGCTTAGGCTGTAGCCGTGCCCGACCTATATCTGCCTGGCACGTGTCATATCTAGCCAACCCATGTCCGCTTTACTCCCGGTATTTTTAAGCATTCTAACGTTATGACTGATATTAACAGTGTTTAGTAAATAATATAATTCTATTTCTTACCCGATTTCGACATGAGGGGACGGAGGGTCATGGACTCTTATAAAAGTCTCCCTCGATATGGGTAGGATTTGGCCATAGTAAAGTATCTAATTACATCCCGGTATGTTGTGATGTCAATACTATTTTTTACATGATATAGTTCACACACCAGCATAAGTCGTCACTGCCCTATTCGGCAATAAATAATACCATATTTATCTGCATGATGCAAGTGCCGCATTGTGAGGTATTAGCTCAGATGTTGCCAGTCTGTGACAGCTGTCGCCAGCTATTCAAGATGCTAGCCAGTGTCAGTTATTTTCTAGTATTATGTGTACCGCCTATTGATAGGTTTTTCAGACTCGGTGTTAATAGGTTTTTACAATAGTTTTGAATTCAATGCATGCGGGTCACAATCAGTTTACCTGTTTCCGGTCATTCATTTATTTGGGTCGATAATATCTGCCTTAGAAGATTTGCAAATTAAAAAAATGTAATATGTTCATTGAAATCAATATTGGTTTGTGATGGGGAATGTATTTTGGCTCATTAGTTTAACCTATACTCTGGTTTACAACAGGCGATCTTATACACTTTGTAATGGGATGATATGCTAATGCAAACGTGTGCTTTGTTCCTACGCCTGCCATGAGGTCCGTTACCTACAATACAGGTCACTGCTGTATCATTCCTTGTGAAATAAGAATATTATACAACTCTGTTACGTGTAGATATATATATATACTAGTATATGGGGCATGTATTAGTATATATATATTCTATATGCAAACACGTGGACTTACTCCTGAGGTCCACGTGTACCAGTTTCTGACAACTATTTATAGACCTTACAGCTAGTTGTCACTCGTGAGTTTAACACGAGAAACGCGTGTAAACCAGAGGTAATTCAACGCAACATCGATGAAATAGTGAAAAAAAATGAGAATTAATACTTGTATGTTACGTTGGAGACTATTGTAGTTATATTTTTCCTCGAACCGTCTGTTTTAGACGCCAATACCATATTAGGATCATATGTAACTTACACATGTAATGCTATGTGCAACATAACAATGACAGGGTATATCAGACTACAACCAAGCCCACACTCTGCACACACCGGATGTCCGGTTATATAGCAAGTGAATAACGAGTTCTTGTTTGTTACCATATCACCTCCTTTTCATGCATATGTAAATTAGTTAGACTTGTTTATCCTGTCTCACAATGTCAAGGGCATTATCTGTAATGCTTTGAAATGTATGGCTTTTCTTTGGAATAATTTGCATGAATGTAAATATTAACTCTCGCTTAACCTTTGAGTTCCTACTAAAAACCGAAACTCGACCTCCCATTCGAATATACCTAACGCGAGGTACAGATAAACGATCTTTTAAGTTGAGATCATTGTAAAATACAAGATAAATAAAACATAATGTTATAGAAAGGTAAGCGTATCTAGCTTCATCGTCTACACCCGCCATGCAAATCTAGGTCAGGGTCAAGTAATGTCACGCTCTCAACAGAAAAGCCGGGGCAGTGACAACGTAACTACAAGGCACACTGATGAGCATGATCTAAATTTTCGATTTTCTTATCTCTCAGGGAAATATAAGGTATCCAAGCGAGGCATTTTAGTCTTCAATAAGTTCAGTGAAGTTACCAAGATAGCACGTCACGTTTCGAACGCTGCGCAGAAATTCACTGACACACATGCCAAAACACGTCGAACATATTCGGCTTTATAGCGATATTTTAAAAAATAACTAAAATTTGGTTGGTATGAAAACACTATTTATGTGAACGATATTAAACGATTTTAACAAGTCGGTTTAAACCAAACGATAATGTCCATGTATACATTTCCAGCGTACTATTAACAGACGCGTTTAGACACACATCAAAGTAATGCACCGTTTAAAAATATGAACATAGCACTTTTTTTTCCTAGTGGAAGGCTCTCCAAACCGGTTTATGAAATAAACACACCAAGCTGTACCGGATTCTGTCCCTCAACCCACACATAACCACAGAAATAAACAGTTTAAAAGTTTACAAATCAGAACGGCTTTTGTGATAACTTGTTAGCATTTAAAAGGAAAAACTACAGCGTAACGCAGGAAGTTTCTACAAGTGAAGATATGATAAGATATGAAATATATATATATATACATAAGCTTGCAATTATTTATATGTTATGTGATATGTTTATATCTTTCTCTTTTAAAATGTCAGTTCGGTCGTTGATATCTGATCACATAGGAAAGCATGTTGTTGATTTAATCAAACATGTCCAAACCTTTTATATCTCTTTTCCCCCCTAGTTACCCGATAAAAACAAAGATGTATATATATAGTGTACATTGTTTCTGTATAGTTGATAAAGGGATGGACTTAAACAAACATAAATATATACATTGTAGGGTTCCTGTTATTGATATTTAATACCAATAAACATAGCAAACCAATAACATATACTTCAAACTGTGTTTACAACCGTGGCACGTATTACAATTATCGTGTGAAGAACATATCGATGTTTGTTAGGCAAAGGGTATCCGTATAGTCCCTGGCAATATCAAACAAGACTAAGAAATAAACGAATACAAAAAGTGTACCCTTTGTTTAAAATGTTCAGTTCAGTTTGTGCAGGTTGAAACTCAAACGTGACAAACAAGTATCAGAGACAATAACGCGACATACCTGGGGTTAACTCATGCGCGAGGATATCTTGTTTTCCTTTGATCTCAGCATTGAACTTAAAATTAGTACAGAGAAAAAGCTAGCTGTACGCAGACATATAAACTTAACGGCATATCATTTTCACAAACTCACGCGTATAAAATATGTTCATAATATCCCAATCAAATTGCAGTTTTGAAATACATATAATTTTATTTCAGGATACATATGCATAAACAATTTCCAATAACGAATTTATTTCATTCAAACATTAAGATATATATACATATGGTTCTCAATATGATAATAGAGATAGATTTATATTAACGCAAAAGTGCATCAATAAATTCTGTAGTATCGTTATCCAGCGTTTACGGATTAAAGTCAGTTTCAGCATACAGATTGCATCACATGTGCAACATATATTGCAACGTTCTTTAGAATCTTTGGGTGACGTGTCACGTATGTGGGTAAACCAAATAAAGCACAAACAAGTTACGTGCTGTCCGTGGCATGTACATTTGATTGGAATTTGGACCATTTTGCTTTTTTACATAGTGATAAAAATGAAATAACAACGACCAAGCAGTTACCAAGACCTTCAGACTTATAAATTGAAAATATGATACATTGTTAAATCCGCCTGGCGTGACTAGATAGTATTTTATAATTGACCAAGCTACTCTACGTTCAGCAACTATTTATGTATTTCCGTCCGTGTACAGCCATATATTTGTACTTTCACTTCGTCAGAGAGCGCCACGTATACCTCTGCTGTTAGCATACATACTTCTCCAGTTGTAGTGCTGAGCTCTTGATGATAAGTTTGGCGACCGTACTTAACATACAGCTATTGAATGCGGACTCACGTTTCAGAGTGTAGAGTTAGAGGAGGAAATGTATGACTGTTTATTTGAATGCTGTTGAGTATTTCCGTCTTATCAGACGTTGAATTGGAGGACGAAGCTCACACTGGCCTACATTACTTGTGCAATGCTGTGTAAAACGTGTATACACTATCAGTCAGAGCGCGGTGTTACACAGGACTAGCCGACACAGGATTGGCACAACCTGTAAACATTGACGTGGTAGAACTATATATCACGTGATATGTAATATGACCTGTACAGTTTAGCATATTGCAGCCACGATTGGACCAACATTGGATTGTTTGTATGTACGGTGTCATCAGCGTTTGATTGTTTGTATGTACGGTGTCATCAGCGTTGGATTGTTTGTATGTACGGTGTCATCAGCGTTGGATTGTTTAAAACACAGGAACGGTTCGATTCATGACTAATATAAACTGTCAACGCGGGTATGTCACTTCTATGATACAGGTAAACAGAAATTTTGTTGTTTGGGATCAAATCTTCATAAATCCGATGGAGGTTCTGTTTATGGAATCACGACATGAATATAAATGATGCACACGAATATTATACTATTAATTGAATACTGATATATATAATCATTATAACACGTAGCCTTGATGTATCAATACTTTAATACATTGTTGCTAACCACTATATGTCGTTCTTAAGATTTATTGATACCATGTTTGACCATGTCATTGTAATGTTTATTTGAAATACAAAATACATTTCAGGAAATACCTTCACTAGTATCGTCGTAGATTTTTAAGATGAGTTGATAAAAACATTTCTTGAAATTTGAATCGGGATGCAGTTTGTATGGGAACGCATACACATATACTACGCCTCTATTTATTCTAGAACACCTTTCTATGTTGTACTAAAAATACCCCGTTACACAGAAAGTTTTTTTTATGTCTTTTTAAGTCCAAATTAAATAATATAACGGCAAGGGTAGTCTTCAGGATACAAATGATAGGTGAATTAGTGAACGAGGTACGGACATTTTCTATTTAATAATAACAATAATTCGAGGTTCTTATATACCGCTTTATCACAACCTAGTTCGTAGGTCGTCTCAAAGCGGTTCACAAATTATTATCCGTGGTTATAGGGCCTTTGCAACCAGCCAATATCTGTCTAAACTCCCTGGGGAGCATACAGCCGGTGGTGCCATTTCGGCGCTCACAGCTAGCATTCTACAATTCTAGCACTGCCCAACCACGCGCACATTTACAGCTGAGTAGACTGGAACAAGCGGAGTAAAGTATCTTGCTCAAATATACAACACAGTGCTGTGTCGTGACTTGAACCCACAACCCATCGGTCACGAGCCCGGCGTCCTACCACTAGACTACCGTGCCTCCTATTTGCATAACTGCATTGATAAAGAAACATTATAAAATGATTTTTTTTTATTTGTTTTGTAATGTTTACACGGTCACATTCCACTATTATGCGGCGTATGGCAGCGATCTTGAGTCCGAAGAAAACTGGCCGGCAGATCGTGATGAAACTTGGCAGAGTTGTAGAACTCAGTGCGATCTACCTCCTTGTGTATCTGTTATATCTGGCTTTAGACCTTAAGTAGTTAATATTGTATATATATATAAATATCTGTAATTACAAGACTATGTAGGAGTTCATATATGACGCTTGCCATATGTAGTGAATGAACCGCGCCTCTTATGGAATATCAATTCTAATCTTCAGTGCTATTGTAGTGGTTTATGTTGATTTTGCTGACGTTGTATTTTCATGTCAAGTAGAATTCCGTACTTGTCCTCATCAATATAGGTTTTCTAATTTACCTGTCAAAAATCAATGTATTGTCAATAGTAACGTAACATGCGATATTGTTCTCTATACATTACCGATACGATAGTGACGCATTTATAAATACATCAAAAGCTTTGTTGTTTCAATATCCAGCTTTAGAATGACTGTGTCACAGATGCCGAATTAATTTACGACTGCCGTGCTTATTCTCTTGAGTATAATACAACTATTGCATTATGACGTATTTGATAAACAGCTGTTTCATTTGTAATGTCATGTCATAGTGTTAAGTTGTGTTAAGTTTCACGAAACATGTAGCCATGACGAAATTGGAACAGTTCTATAATAAAAAAAAATACAAATATTGACGATATTTCAAATAATTAAAAAATGTAAATATAGCTTAGTGGATTTCAGCTGTAGTTAACTACAATCTCTGCCAGTTTGATACTACTGTTAATTTTGGTTTGTTCTACTATTGTTTCTGTGGAATAGGTTGATGTAGTATGGATAAAGAACATAAGACACTGTTCAGGAACTGATATGTTAAAATATTTTTATTCCATTTCATTTAACAAAGGTATCAAACAATTTCCAAATTCAATGTCGCCCCAGGTCAGTGGTTTTTCTCCGGGTTCTCTAGTTTCCCTACACCATAAAAACCTTACTCGTCCTCAAATGACCATAGTTGTTGATAGGACCTAAAATGCAATCAAGCCAAAATGAATATAAGCTTTGTTTTAGTTATCTAATGTAATGGCATATGCTAGAGCATGCTTATAATACTTTCTGTTCCGACACAAATTATATCTCCCAAAAATCATATTTATGCTACAATGGCGTCAGCTCAAAGATCCGTTTTACAAAGCAACACCCTCTATAAAAAGTATCAAAATAATTTAGAGCTCTTTTATTACGTCATCCTCCACTTCGGGGAAGTCCGACATTTGCCGGATGTTGATAGTGTATTTGTTGGAAGTGGATCGTGCATTAACCTGTCTCTGATTATCATGAAAATACTGGTGTCAACATTAAAACCAAATCACTAAAAGATAAATGCACTCAAACGTATATCATTACAACGGTAAGGTATAGCTTACAAATCAATTTAATAATACTATTGTAGTTCCCCTTGAATAACACATGTTGTTCACGAATTTCCCAAGCTTAACAATAAAACATGTTGTAATGTAATATTATATCACGACCGAATAGAGAAATTGATGCTAATTTGAACGAACTGGATGGGTCTCCCGAGCGTGTTACCTAACATATGACAAAAGGACAACCGTTCTCTATTCACGAAATGAAAATTGATCGATCACTTGATGCGGTTTCATTAGATTCATTATTTACAATTCAATATTATACCCTTTTTAGCAATCAATAACAATCATGCATAGTTTAGTTGATTATATATTACAACCTTTGCAAGGATTGGGTTGTACAAAGACTCACGGAACCTCATTAGCAGAAACACAATGGAAGACGAGGTTTGCGAGTTCAAAATTATTAAAACTCTGCGACCGCGAATTAATTAACATGACGTTGCCATGGTGTATGCTTTTTACACGGTGTGTTTCTATTGGATTGTGTTAATTAGTTTGAATCTATTAGGAATGAAAATGAGTTATGATTAAAATGAGAAATAAAGCCGATTTTAACTAGCTTTCAATATCTCGAAGCCTTGTTCCTTTTAACTTATTCCGCTACAAGATATTCCACTGGTATGTTTTGGTGAAATAGAGTGAAAATATTGAAGTAATTCTTTGTAGGCTTAATACAATCGGATATGAATGTTTTTGTTCGATGAAATGTTAACTGTTTGTTGCTTGTTTTTGCAGGAACAGCCGGAACCGTTCTACGATACGCAGTATCCGAGGAGCCAGCGTTACCCGTTCCGCATGTTTGGGATGGATTCAACTCAACAACAGTTCCCAGGATGGGATTACCCCAGCAATTATAATGTCGACCAAAATCTACGCTATGCAAGACAATTTCCGTATGAACATGAAAACAAATCTTGTATTCCTTGTGACAGCAATTTGTACTGGATTTCCTCGCAATCCTATGACTGTGATCGAACCTCTGGATGGAATCAGTCAGACAAACCACCAATTCCTAAGTTGACAATTAGACCATTAAAATCATATCCAGAAACAGATATGCAAGGGAGACGAGGTATAAGTAACCATTTTGGGTACTCGTTAGGCAGAGGTCCTATATCGCGAAGGGGACATCACTCTAGACCGTTTCCTTCTCAGAGACCTCCACATAGAGGTAGGGGAAGGCCGGTTGGACGCCCTAAAGGGAGTCGTTCTCGCGGCGGACGATCTGACAGAGTGATCGACAAAGAGACACAAAGTCCTGGCATACATCGAAACAATGACAATGATGATATAAGTGCTCTTAAAACCAAATGTCTTATACCAAATCAACAAAACGATTTAGACCTTACCAATCAGGCCTTTAGGGAAACGCACAATGTGGACGATACCATTGTAAAAGTGAATTCCAGTGTTCCTAAAAATAAAGATATGGTTTGTTTGTCAGGAGTGGACGATTTGGAAGACTCAATGTCGATGAAGGAAAACTCAGTTACCCTTCCGAGTGACCAAGAAACTATGCTATTAGAAAATAGTTCGAAATGGAAAGCCAACACGGACGAAATAGGATGTGAGTTTGAAACAAAAACAACGAGCTACTTTGATGCATTTTCCAATTTCGGACAAACTAGAATAAGTCTCAGTAATCTTCCAATTTCGTCAGGTAAACTCGAAGTCGCGTTACAGAAAATGTATCCAGATATGTTTTCTAGACACATCCAAGTGAAAGTGGAGAAACTGCAGTCGTCCAATCTCCGGGATAGTGAAACTCACAAATCATGCGTTTCCCCATTATCATCTGTCGCACACACTCCATCAACATGTACAGATCCAATCAAAATTAGCGAAACCATGTCATGTACTGACTCATCTGTGGATACAAATGTTCAGGAGGTAGCTGATGTAAAAAGTGACACATCAATGCAGGAGACATTGCAATGTCCAGATGCTGTATCCTCTCCGCAGTCAGCAGAAGAGTCATCAAACAAATCGAAAATTCCACATGTTCCGCACTTCGATATTTCAAAACTGAAATCAAAATTGAAATCTGTAAAAATACCTGGTCCTCCTACTCAGCAATCGATCGAAACACAGACCGAATCGTTCACACTCGAATCACCTGAAATTATAAATACTTCGCCTACTCCACCCCAGATACCAGATGAATCACCTGCGTTGATAAGCGTTTCTGAAACATGTTGCAATGAAGAAGACTCCTCCCAGCTTCCACCACCCATATTAGAACTAATGGACTACACAACAGTCGATCCTGCGGTTGTGGCAGTGGAAATGACTACTACAGAAGATGACACGACTACTTACAACAAAGAAGAGGTAATTGAAGACGGTTGTGTTGTGTTTGATGATGCTCAAGAACAAACTGAAAATGAAGCAGATACAAAACCTGATGATGTCACTTCACTGACAGTCATCATGGTTGAAACGAACAATTCCTTTCCGGACGGTGCACAAGACGACTCGTCATGTGCTGAGAAGGTTAAAGAAATAGAGACAGTAAATTCATCAAATGATAGCAATCAAGTCGGTATTATGGAGGGTGAAATGATCGACCTCGCAGTGAAACAGACTATAGACGAAAACGTTTCTAAAAGCATTCAACAGTGTGGAACCTGCCATACTGCATCGGAACCAGAGGGAGTTATTGACAGGAATGAGCCATGTCAACCGCAAGAAACACAATTTGTTTCCGATTCAGAAGAAAACTTCCCCTCAAAGTCCGTAATCGAGAATTCGGTTACCGCAAACGGCAAAATGGATCCGTTTGACAATAAAACGATAGAAGTTCCACAGAAAGAGGTCGATGAACAAATGTCTGAATCGACGAACATGGATACGAACATTATCTCTACAGAGGATGCCTCCATATCCAAGTTGACTCAAAATATAGAAGAAGGATGTGTTGATTCAGTCGGAGTGGAAGATTCTGTTGCGTCTAGTATGGATTCAATCAAACCAGAAGAAATTGTTTTGTCAAATGTGGAATCCATTGGAGCAGAAGAATACGTTGTGTCAAATGTTGATTTTACCGGAGCTGAAGAACATATTGTATCAAATGCAGATTCTGTGGAAGAATCTGAAATAAATGATAACAATGATGCAAATATGATTTCCTTGGTGACGGTTACGGTAGAGACGAGCGATGATTGTATCAACAAGGCTGAAGCGGAAAGCGCCGTTGCAGCACTTGTTAGTACATGCACAATAGCAGCTAAGGGAAAAGAAATTACCGCAAAAGAAACGTTTAAGGGTGAAACGAACTATGACAGTGACGCGAGTGACGCTACCGTCAGGTATTCCGATGACGAAGATCATCATCCACTCAAAATAGACATTCCGGAGGAAGAAAATGAAAATGCGAAAAACGACGTAGATGACGTGAATGAGGAGAACACTGGCGGTATCGATACCGTATCCATCGACATTCCTCAAACTGTTTCTGTCGATACCAACGAGGAGGTTGTTTGTGAAAATGATGCAAATGAAACTGACTCGGTATCAGGTACACTATCAGAGTTACAATCCGCGCCTGTGATCTCAGAGCTACCGCAAGTGTCTGGGAAACGAAAGGCTCGTGCGAAAAAAAGCACTAAAGCCTCCCCTTCAGAGACATCAAACGCAGACAACAACATCACAGCATCTGATACTAAAGCGCCCGTTGTAAGACAGAAACGCAAATATGTTAGAAAGACAGACCTTTCAAAAACGAAATCCTCTGCTACTAAAAACACTGAACAGAAACTAATGCTCACCATTTCACGATCTCCTAGAAAGAATAAACAAACACAAAATGACACGGACAGTATTGATCATTCACTTAAAACCGATCGCTCAAATGACAATGACAAACGCAAAAGCACTAGATCTAGCCATTCAGTAAACGGTCGAAGTGCTTCAAGAAGAGTATGTACCAAAAAACAACGTCTTTCTGTTGCAAAAAGGGGCAGACGCGGAAAGAAGAAACAAGAGCCAGACTTTCCTGACATTAAAGGGATCATAGAGGGTGTGGATAAACCTACTTTAGGTGAGTGTTGACGCAGGTTATAAGATCCAGACCGTTTATGTTGGTTGATGTAAGGAAATGTTTCGCCCGGATGTCGAAATGGCATGTGTTTTATATGAAAGATTTATTTGTTCCTTGTTTTTGTTTTAAAATTAGTTTATGCTAATATGATTCAAGGATATACACCATATTCGAGAGCGTTTGCAAGTATTTCGCTGGTGCGATGATAGGCACCGCTACGACTCCCGACGTGGAAGGCAACTTTGTGGATATCTTTTGGCAGTCTTTAAAGAATAGGATTATCCTTCTTGTCCAATAGTTAAATTTCACATTTAAGTCATTTCATATCTATGAAGTCTTGGTCCCGTTTTGTGTAAAGTTTTGTCTTTCTTCGTTCTAGTAGGTTGCCAGTACAGCAGTTACCACCCTAACATACGAGGTCGGCACGTAATTTTTTTCAAAATTTAATTTCTTTTTTCTTGCATCGAAATTGCATTCAAAACTTACCACTGAACCCTGCAAGAAATACAAAAAGGTTCCAGTGTTAGTTGTCAATGATTTTCCTAATCATGGTATCGCAAAACAATTCGGGTCACCTCCAGCTGTCATTTATCGCTATCTGACCTCACCTGTTGAAATGTTAATTCAAACTTGTGTAAGGTCATTCCGAATATAGAACTGACATGATCTCATTTCTTATATCACAAATAATTTCTATACTATGATAGCACATTGCGACAGGGCGTGTTAATGATTCTTTACAGAAAATGTGAAAATGTTAAAAGACGAAAGTATATGATTTTATTTATAGATCACTTTTTGACTTTTTGTAACGTAAAACAATTACTGTAATATGTCAAGTAGATGGTTTGATCATCAGCACCTTTAATTGGACAGGAATGGAAATATTTTCATTATATTGAATTTCATTATTGTTATTTTATTTTTAAGTAGCTACATTTCCTCTAAATACTTAACAGAATATGAAATTTTTAAATTTACCGATCTGACTTTTATTTGTTTATTCTGGTTTATGTTGAAATAATTGGATGCCTACATTTTTGTATGAGTAATCTGTTCACAAGTGCTTTCACATGAGAACAATAGTAAGCCTAGGAAGTAAACGTGTAAGTGGAAAGTTCCTCATACGTACCGGCCCCGCCACTTATACTACATCCGTTTGAATAATGTCCCCCTGTACCGGAGTTTGCGGATTAAGCCGTAATGCCTGTGTTAAAACAAGTTTTACTCTGCATTACTGGCTGGATCTAAAATCATGCGATCATTTCAGATACTCTAGCGTTACGACCATTGTAAGGTAAGTCCTGCTTCCGCAGTTCCTGCATATTAGGCTGGCAATAATACTACGAAGTATGTTGAAATGAAGTTACCGTACGAATGTAGCATACAGATAAAGACTCGAGTTCAAAGATCAATGCAGCAATAGTCATTCAGAAAGAAGTACCTAGTAACGATTTTTTAAGTGGTTATACACGAATTATTTTCACTATTGCAACTTTTATAATGCATCACTGCTTACTCGTATTACATAACTGTTATATACAAGAAGAGAAGAAGAGATATTATAAATTTATTGTATAAATAATGTTATACATGAAATAATAAAAACTTAAATAAACATATCAGTTAAGATATAATCTGATTATGTCATCTTAAGTTTAAGCATTATCAAAAATAGATTTGATCATTATCAGTGTAAACGCTTTGTAGCGGTGTTATTGATCCTATATGGGGCCATCGTGACCTCGTCCACTAGGATTAGTTTTATCTTTGTCCTGTTTGAAAATCGATTGTTGTTTGTGCGTATGTTTGACCCTGTTCTACATAAACTCCACTGATAGCGATATCAGCATGTTCTTCGGAAATCCTTAGGTCAACAGTGCATTCCGTTGCAAATTGGTTCTCTGTTTGTGTGGGTCGGAGTGATAGTGTCAGTGTTATCGAAACACAGTAAGTAGCACCTGTAACATAGATGACTGACTGTTACCTTATACACGTAATACAGAGAGCTGTAAACTAACTGTCACTAGGAATTTTCTAGTACTGACAGGATCTATAAAAGTATGGAAAAGCTACATAAGTATTTAGTATTTTATATCACACAAGTGAGATAATATTGAATTATGGCATAAGTATGTAGTTTTTTGTACATTAGTACATCTCATCGTTTTAAAACTATGTACTTTATACTTGATTATAAGGAACTTTTAACAAATTTTCACAATGGTTAAAAGGTAACGTTTCCAGAATAGGCGAGCGACTGCATGACGTAGCAATTGAATAATGTTTCTGATCACAACCGGAAACGGAAGCTGAATTGTTACCATGTTTGTATAAACAGGGAAACCGTAACTCCACTACATGTACCACGGCTTAAGTATGCATTGTTTCATAAATGCTGTTTGTGGTATAAACGATTACCTTATTTCCTCTATAGCATTCACAAGTACTGTATGTATAGCTCTAACGACACACACGAACATGCACATACGCTCTAACATACAACAATGCCATATTTGTTCTAAAGCATACGAACATTACACATCCAGTCTGCAGGAGACAAATACTTTTCTCCACCGTAGCATACACGAATATATTATAAATATAAACTTTATATATTTTACTACATCAATGAAAAATATTTTTTTCCAAATGATATTAATCAGTCTTGTAGGCCTAATATTTTCATCAATATTTAATTTCAATCGGTTGTTGCTAGTTACGACTTACCTTTCTACTCGCAAATATGCTCTTTAAAGTGTTCACGTGTTCAAGCTACATAGAAATTTATTTATTTATTTTTCAGATGAAGATGAATTGCCAACGATTTTGCCGCCGAAGCGACGAAGAGTTAACATAAAGGGTACGCTTAAGTCAGTAACACCTGTCGGCGGCATGGATAGACTTGTCCAGGAGTTTCCGCGCCACAATTGGTTGGAGAACAAGTACAAAAAAGAGGAGGTAAAAGACCAAAACGACAACCAAGAGACGACTGCAAAGTTAGAGCCAAACAACAGTCCTCCACAACGCCTGGACAATGTCACTAAGGATGACATGGCAGAGGACACCACCGAGATGGAGGTTTCCACGACAACGGCCTTAGACGAGTATACAGCTGCTGAATGCTCAGAAATCCAACATCTGGGAAAGGATACTTTATCACCAGACAGGTAATGCGAATCAGTCGTGATCCTCATTATCCAGGGATTATCTTCAGTACACAGTACTTTTCTTAATAATAGTAATAATAATAATAATAATTGGAGGTTCTTATATAGTAGGTCGTCTCAAAGCGGTTCACAAATTAGTATCCATAGTTATAGGGCCTTTGCAACCAGCCAATATCTGACTCAACTCCCTGGGAAGCATACAGCCAGTGCTGCCATTTCGGCGCTAACAGCTAGCATTCTACAATTCTAGCACTGC
>JAUMHH010119529.1:0-21123 GCA_032359455.1 Chlamys rubida
GAAAACAAACCGCATCGCATGGTCATATAAACTAATGTGGGTTTTCTGTGAAATGAAGGATTTTCTTTTTTGTCAACAGACCAAAACAGATATGCTGGCTTCATTACGACACTTTTAATTATTTTTTTTCTGACATCTGTTTCTCTTCCAGAAGAAAATGTTTGTTTCTCTTCCAAAAGAAAATTTTGTAGAAGTACATTCACTGGGCTCTAGCTCAGATAGCATGTTCAAATTTTGGCCAAAATTAATCTTTATTTATTTACCAGTGTAATATAGATCTGGATTATCTATAGCAGTTTTCTAGAAATCTTGGTCATATCATCTTTAATCAACATGTATAACAAATTAGACTACAGAAAATAGATTAAATCACAACAGGCGAAGGAGCAATAGGTACATGTAGTTCTTGTAGTTTATTTGCAGTGTCGACCGGTTTCGCTGGACATCAATAAAAATGTTGTCTAGTGGGACATAATAATAGTTAAGAGGATGCAAACTCTTTACATACTGAATTGTCCCTTGGTAGGTTGTAGTGCAGAGTTTCATCAAGCTGGTAGATATACTGGTCTTATAATAACAGATTTTAATGATCATTGTAAAACTAGGTTAAAGTCATCTTGATTGATGGAAATAACCTACTATAAACCGAACAATATATACAGATATATAGAGAGATATTTAAATTTTCTGAGTCCTTTAGAAATTAGACTTGATTTCAACGTTAATTAACTTGCATAAACATACTTTTTGATTGTTGAATCTTTTAAAACTGAATTTGCATGGTTATGACTATGTTGACCTTTGTAATTGATCAATTTTGAATTCAACCTTTAACCTCTTCATTAATCTTTGGACCTTTGTTGCTTAATTCCTGAAAAAAACTTCCCAGGTTGTGCATTATACATGACCCTTGTGAGGAATTTAAGCTTTAAATTATTCAACTTTGATTTGTTCTCTCACCAGTTTCACCTACTAAAATTAATTTTTCGTTATTGACCTTTGACCTCTGTTGCAGTTCCTGCAGAACCGTCACCTGATGGTGCGAGTCGGTGGAGGCTGGGACACACTGGAGCATTACCTCATACATCACAACCCGGTTCAGGTGTTCGAGCACCGCCGACCAATCACTGCAAATGGCTCCCACGATTCCACCAGTAAATACCTGTGCTTCAAGTCAAAGTACAAGTCAGAATGATAATAGGAAAAGGGAGATAAGTGACTCCGCTCTAAATGCAACAGATTGGCATAATTCTGATGTTCATCTCATTGTAGAGACGATCATTTGTAAAGGAATTACGACAAGGATGGACTTCATTTGTCGAGTCGGTATAGTGTTTCCTCTCGCACTAAATCATTTGTGTGAGAATAAAAAGGGGCCAACAGTAATCCTAAGCAATCCCAGATTGTTTACAGCTGCCTGGTACATTGTGGTATACTGGTTATCCCAGCAGGCCATGTACAAAACCATCGTACACAATGTATAAGCTTTTACATTGCAGTTGTGCATCTGAAGTATATTGGGATGAGGGCCAGGGAGAGGAGTCCCAAAAACCTCATACAGTCCCCTGGAAGGATGTTTCTGAAATATTATTCTGTTTCAATAGTGATGCTGAGGAACATGTACAGAAACTTTAAAGTTGTTGAGCATCATTGTGTACTCGATGAACTCTATATGGGTCAGGGTAATACTCTCATGCATACTCAGAATGAGGCTGGTGAGGGAGTCCAATGTGGCTTCACTTTCTGGAAATTGATTCAAACATGATGCTGTCTCCTTTAATTTAAAAAGATGCTTACCTTATACTTCCAGTTGTGATCAAAAACTGAAAAATATCTATCTATGGACATTGAAAATGATGTTTAGTTTCTGTGGGAAATGAATGTACGACTAGTATGACTTTATCTACTACTTATTCTTTTGGTTGAAAGTGAGACTCACTTTCTCATACTAATGGAAGTGAGGCTTACTTTGTGATTGAAAGTGAGGCTAACATGCTCTTGTGTTTGAAAGTGAGGCTTACTTTTTCTTGTGATTGAAAGTGAGGCTTACTTTCTCGTATGATTGAAAGTGGGGCTAACTTTGTGATTGAAAGTGAGGCTTACCTTTCTCTTAATTGTGAATGAAAGAGATGCTAATTTTCTCTTACATTTGAGGTTGAAGTAGAGGTTCTCTAAAGAGTAAAGATCTGTATTTGTTAGTTGTTACAGAAGACTGTTTTTATATATACATATATATATTGGTGCTCCTTCTTGTTATTTTTCCTAATCAACTGTCTCATTGAAATTCCCTGGATCCTAATATAATGGTTACTTTTGTAACGATGTCTGTGATTGGCTATTTTCTGTGATATATTGTAACCAGTCAGATCTAGTACTGTTTACCTTGTAAATCCTATTGTCAGAGTTTGGTGATAGAATTAAATTATCCACAGAAATACAGCAGAGTTTTGTGACATTGTCTAATCTACAACAAGGAGACACCCTGTCTCTGATTTTTAGCTCACCTGCCCGAACGGCAAGTGAGCTTATGCCATGGTGCAGCGTCCATTGTCCTTTCGCCGTCCGTCTGTCCATTCATTAAAACAAGATGGCCACCAGGCCGCCATCTTGGATTTTGACATTTGAAGTTTGTTCTTGCTTTATCTCCAGAAATATTGAATGAATCTTTCTGAAATTTCATATGTACATACAGTACCTACCATGGAGTGCTATATATTACCTCTTATCAAGTAATTTAAACATATCCAGGTGAGCAATACAGGCCCTCTGGGGCTCTTGTTTAATTGTTCCATGTGTTGTGATTCCCACTTATAAAACTGGTCTTTTTTCTTTTACAAAGTGAAGTTCTTGTGAATTTGTTCATGTAAGAACAATACAAAATATGTATTCATTAAAAATAAGTGTTTTACAAAGTAATTAAACCAAATTAAAATGTTCTGAAGTTCTCTAACTTTTAGGGCTTTCATTGACGTATCCAAGTCACTTTTTTTTTTTTCTAACTGGGTGAGTTTATGTAATACAGGCTTCATGGGTCTTCAATGTATATGATTGCACTATATTCTGAAATTATATTTTGATATTTACAAAATATTCAAATATTATTAGCAACATAAACTGTTGCATGATGGGAGTATAGCTACACAGTATACTATTGTATTACATTATGTACTTAGCATTGATGGCATAAAGTATGTGAAGATGGAGAGAAGTATATATATATATATATATATTTGTTTTATTTATGGCAGAAAGAGAAAATGTGATCAATTGCCCTCATTTTGAAGGTTACAGGATTATTGTGAAGTTTGTTCATGTAAAAACAATCATGTTAGATGGAGTTATTCAAAGTCATTAAATACAAAAACATCATAGAATAATTTTCTGGCTTCACTTTTTGAGGAGAGTTTGTAGAATTTTTTTTTGTTCACCAAATTGCATTTAATCTTAACATTTAGTAGAACTTCAAGTGGTAGATCGGCATTTTAAATTACTTGGTGCTTGACTTTGTATTTCTCAGTTTTGGTTCATGAAAGTGAAGGTTCTTGAAACTCCTGGTTCATTCACAAGATTTGCTAGATTCTAGCTTCACTAATGCTTGGTTCGTTAGACTTAAGGTTCAGTAAGATTTGGTTCACTATTCTAGGTTCATGGGGATTTGGTTCTCTAGATCCAAGGTTCACTAAGACTGTTCGCTAGATTCTAGGTTCATTGAGACATTGTTCACTAGAATCCAGGTTACTGAGATTCCATTCACACAGATTCTAGGTACCAAATACTTCCTTTGCTACAATTTTATGTTCACTAAGCATACTTGCAAACTTTTTGAAATTTCCTTCGGGGAGATTACGCACTCTACGAATTAAAAGCACAATTAAAATATATGTATGGACACCCTATTGAAAAAATATCACTTCTAAATGGCATCTTTTGAGCTGTTCTTTCAGATGAAATCATCAGATCTTAAAAAATTGGAATAGTTTAGCCAATTCAAGGTTTTTAAAATGCTGAATTATAGGGTCCAAATTGGAGCCAGTATGACAAAGACTTTGTCAACTAAAAGTCAACTATTAATGAGTATTTTTTTTCCCAGGAAAAACCTTGTGGAGAGAAAATTTCATCAGGCATAGTAATATAACAAACACTTAGTAAATAAACCAGTGTAGTAGACTTTAAATAATTTCTGTTCTGGTGTTGTAGGATTTATCTCCCTTGATGCAAAATTGATTTTTCCTGTCCATGTATGCTGGACTATTCTGCTTCCCAAAATAAGTAGAGTAGTGTTTACATGTGCCTCCTCGTGTGTAGTAAATATAAAGGCAAATAAATGTATGTTATATTTTAGGTAATTGAATTGGTTGCATACAAGGTGGCCGGTGAAATTTATTTTGACTACCTGTAACATTTTATCTTTAAAGCTGGCTCAAGGTAAATGAAAAAAATATTACTACATATGTTATTATTACATGTTGTACATTCTTCAATTTCATTCCATGTACATACACATTATGAGGTAATTTATCAGACACAACTTGTAAAATCATTAAATTTTGTATTTTTTGCTCAACAACAGTATGTAAAATTTCAGTTTGTGATATATGTGCAAACAATGCTTTTAGACATTGATGTAGGGTCCATCATTGAGAAAAAATTCTAATTGTGTTTGCATAAATTAATTACCAAATTACAAGCAAGTACTCTTTCCATAATGAACCGTCCTACCTTACTTATTGGAGTGTGACCTTATGTATAGTTTTCTTGTCAGAAGTTCTTATTATTTTTGGCTTTAAAAATAATTTTGTTATCAGAGAACAGATTTGTCTTGTGTTTGTTTATATGAAGGTTGTACAGTGTATCTGTAATACAACTATTTCAGTACTACATGTACTAGAATAGATTTTTATGAAGATTCTCAAATATTTCCGTCCTTGCTGTTTTTGAATATATCTGATACATAGGGCACTGTTAAAGTTTATGCTACCTTATATACCTATAATTATACCTGAATTTTGTGTTAGAGTTATTTCCCTTGTCAATTTATGTTACAGTGTACCTTAGACAGTATACCTCTGATTTGTTTTAAAGAGATTTATCCTTTACTAATGAATGCTACTTTAGACATTATGCTTAAAATATGTGCAAGAGTTAACTCCCCTGAATTGTGTTAGAGTTATTCCCCTTGAAAATTTTAAATAACTGATAGCAAATTAATGATCTGAATGCTTTATCACATGTATTTTTATGTGCCTTTTAAATTTATCACCAGTTTATAAATAAGGTCTAAAAACACTTTTTGACAAGCTTTTAGCAGGAAAGTCTTTTTAGAGAGATGAGGCTACATTTATCCTTAATTTTAGAACTGTACAGTACAAACATACTACAAAATAATGTTATTTAAATCAAGATTTCTGTCGAAACACCATATATGCTTTGTCTAGCTTGATTACTGACTCCATTTTGAAGGTAAGACAAAAATAAATCATTTGTAAATTAAAATGTCACTGGAAAAGGAACTCTATTTAACTAGGTCTTTTGATGCTAATTAGATGTCAGTTAACTTATATTATAAACTTGTCTACAATCACCCATTTTAGTTAGTGAGGACTGTTACATAGACACTTGACTTAAGTTTACAGAAAAATTGTCCCTTGTTATTAAGTTGAAATAAAACTATTGTTATTTTATTTTCTAATATTTTTTCGTATTTTTTTCTCACATATTTCCGTGATAGTTCTTTAAACATTAAAAAATAAGTTTTAATTTGTTCACCCATTCACATTTATTTAAATTTATTTATTGAGTATATACATTTTCCCCAATACCCATGTAGGTGTTTGACACAATTCACCAATATCTACTGTCATGACCTCTGACCCTACCCCATTTATCACACCATGGTCTATTTATTGAAACAAAAGGTACATATGGTAAATGTCCCTAAATTTCAAATAGTGAAATTATGTGTATAATAATTATTGAAACTATAATTTGAATTTTAATCAGTCATAAAAATCAACATTTTATTAATAATTGAATGTCCCTATCAAGCAGTATTGTATAGACCCTAGTGGTTAAAAACTTTTTATTTTAATTAATAAAGCTAAATTTATAATTTTATATTTGGTCTAAATTTCCTGGCATTAATCATAGTTGAAAAAAAAAGGTCTGACAGTACAGAATTTTCCTGTCCTCAGCTGAATGTCTAATTATAATGGAAAAAACAAATGAAAGTTTCTGAGCTTGATACAGCAAGATAGATAAACTAATATTATTCATTTGGTAGGGGCTGTATACATTTTGTTTTCCACATGTATTTAGAAGTCAGATGTTGACCATATTTTCATCATCAGACACATCTTACGTGTTACCAGATATATATATCATGCACTCATTTCTCGTATACAAAGTTGATCAGAATAAAATCACATTTTTCAAGTTCATGTGTTGTGTTCTTTTAATAATAATTTATTTTTGAATTACCTCCCTTGTGCCATATTTTCTAGTTTGGCCAACCGTTATCTAGGGAAAAAAATATTTAAAATGGGTTACTGCTTAAGAATCTGTGTTAAGAAATCACCTTTCGACTTGGCGAAGTGGGTAGTCTACATCGGAGAAAAATATTATGCTAGAACATTTGGGGGAAATGTGATTTTTTTTTAATTTGTTCGGAATGTTCTGAGGGTACCCAAAATAGAACGGTACCTAACTTGGATCGCTTGTCATATTTATGGGCAGCTTTCCTATTTTGCAATACAAATGAATAGTGTCTATTCTTGATAAATGAGTTTATTTAGTTTTAAGCAGTTGGGGCAAGCTTTGTTTACCTATCTTGTTTATTTTGCTCATGGAGTCAATTGAAAGATAATAAAAAAATTCCGGAAAAGCAGTCATATTAACATCAATATCGTATCACATTTCTAAACCCCTACAAATCGCGTTGAAATGAATATATGACTAAAATGTCTTAGAAAGTTACAAAACTTTCTTTAAATGTAGAAAAAAAAATCAAAAACTGTCGAGTATTTTCATAAACGGACATATAAAGAGGTGTTCAATTTTGGGTACCCAGCAAGCTAAAAAATGAGCTCTATTAATAGACACACGTGCTGGTTGTGCTCAAGAAATACCTGAAATAAAAGATAAAGGCACCTATTGTTTTATTATAGTAAAAACTTTGGTGTTCCAGATAGTAAATAGGATTTTGTTTTAAGTCGACGGTTCCATATATTGGGTACCCTCATGTCAGAGGTTTGACGTTTTTATGATACCAGGATCAGAATCAGAAAGTTGTTGAAAAGAGCTACCTACATATACTAAAACTAGTCAGATGAATTTGATTGCAAATCATCATAGTATATTATAGATGTAACAGGAATGTATTTTGCAGACAGTTGCATCAACAATCATGAAGGGAAAGTCACACTTGATTACTATATTGTCGTCTGCTCGATAACCGAACTACTCAGTAGTGAAGCGGGCGTAAAACCTCTCAAACAAACAAACAATTTGTAGTTTCTTGATTGAATCTCAACAGCTAGTTAATGTTTGTTACTTACATAGAGAAATATATTTTGTATTCAACGGTGAATTTATGTGTCATTACAGTAACGTAGTGTTATTCGCCGATAAATCTTATTTTTCATTAATCACATCATTTAATTATTTACAGAAAAAAATCCCCCGAGAAGACTGCATGTTACATGCAGCGAAAACAGATGGAATGGACAACGTTACTTAACATAACAGTTGAAACTCAAACTCTCTCTCTCTCTCTCTCTCTCTCTCTCAAACATTTTTTTCGGTGATGGCGCATCTCTAGTTATCCCGTTTTCAGAATCTACCGTACTTACACCAATGTATAACATTTTCGTCAGATAGTACTACTTTAAAAGGTCTTTGCGGGGATATATAAGCAAACAGGAAGTTTTCATCTCAGTCAATCTTTATCCAAAAATCAATCCTTTAAAAAGGAGTATTTCTTGATTTCATTGTTCATTGGACAGGTAGGGATGAAGTTAAATAAAACAACTTCAAATTAATTCTTTGACTTGTTTTTTGTGATTGCAACAATGATGTCTTTAATTTTAAAAAGAAGAGGAAAGAAGTATTGCCCTGTGTATAGATTTGTCGTTGAAACTACAGATCTAAATGTAATTCATGAACATAGAATAAAATTCCGTTTCGCAATAGCTAGTGTTAACGTTATCACTGACCACGATCTCGTTCAGTGAAGTTTAATAGAATTAAGTTATCCTATACTGTAACACGATTCCTCTAAAATTAAAATCAATGGTATTTATTTTATCAAAGAAGTGTAATGTAAACGTATACACGGGCCTTTCCGTAGCCGCCTATTACCTGTAAAACCAGTCAGGTATATTGAAAAACCCGTGTTTACCTGTTTCACTTCACAGAGCCATAACGGGGTTTTCTACACGAAAACCGGTTTTGTATTTATTTTATTAAAGTGTACATTGGATACGGTATATTTCACTATTAGAGTACCTGTATATATATGATACCTGTAGGGAAAGGTAGACGGCCGTCCATACACAACCGTAAAACTATCTACCACTATTGGACTAGCGAGCTTTATATTCGACCGCAGGTGGGAATTATAATTACGTGGACACACTGTTGAGCGGCTTATTGTTGGTCAACGAATGTTGTGTCCAGTTAAAGCTGACCTGTCCGTCGTCTTACAGCGTCGAGTTTGTTTATGGTAACTAGGGCCACAAACACGTGAACAATGTTGTGGTGCCTGACAGATCAGTGAAAGTGTATGGCTGACATTTAAGGTCAGTGGATTCAAATGGAAACCTAGCGTTGTTGTATGTGTGGTGATTTTTCGCCTGGATTTCTATGTGGAAATATTTCAGTGTTGCCTACGGATAACTGTGCTTAGCATTGATTTATTGATTTTTTACGAGTTTTAAACACCTTGAGATGAGAGGGGCTCCGAGTGATGTCACCGGAGGAGAATTGGACTTTTCTGAGAGTGAGAGATTGTATGGCAGAGGTCTCGGAAACAGCCGGATAGAGAGATCATCGGAGACCGAACGAAGACAAAGTGGAAATGTAGAAAGTTTCGGCACCGTTAACGTGGACAGACTCCGAACGGACGGTTTGAGGGGACGACAAAGAACCAATCAGGGAACAAATATGGGTTATAGAGATTACAGGAGAGTTGATTCCTACAAGTCAGGTAGGGTAGTGACAGTTCCCGAACGGAGGATTGTGAACCATACTACCTCACAGGGGAGACTCACGAACCGGAGTCCGGACAGACGTATAGTGGTAGATAGAAATGTCACTCGTAGTTCGGACAGACGGTACGTGAGTGCCTCCCCGGAACGACGTCACGTGTCGCCGTCGCCTGAAAGACGTCACGTTTCCCCGTCCCCCGAGCGATATTACGTCCGAGAGACGGTGGACACGAAGCCACAGGTGGAGAAGGTTGATAAGGAGGTAGAGACATGCTGCTGTGGATGTGTGGAAGTCGTGGACAGTCTGTACTGCTGTGCTGGTTTAAAAATGTTCCGATGCACGTGTGTAGATTCTGCGGATGAGGAGGAAAAGGAACATAGGGAGGTTGTTAAACAAACGGAACAGCCCAAGGTAGATAAACAGTATTTATTTTATCGGACACAAGACCGAAAATCGGATTATTCTGATTCCTATACCGATGAAACAGAGTCGGATACATATGACGAAATTGATACAAAACGTTTGATTCCTCGTCCGCGCTCAGCTACATACGAAAAGCGTGTGGTGTCACGTGACTTTGGACAGAGTACACGTGAGTATGCTAATGTAGCACGTTCCTCAAGACTCATGTCAAGACCTCGGTCTGCAGAGCATGAGCGGTACGTCAGGAAAGTGCAACCGGTACAGACTCTTCATCGCGAACAGTTGGCCCCGACACTCCCTCCTCGTCCACCAGTTTACGAACGGGTCAATCACGTGTCCAGCAAACCTCCCATGATTCCCCCTCCTACGTCAAAACCAGCGCAACGTCATGTCGGTGTGCAGATGACCACGAAATATCTCATCGAGCAGCCGAAAAAGAAGCTTGTTCGGAACATGGGATGCCAAACAGTGCACATCCCTTCTCCTCCCTCTACGCCGTCCACATCTACGTACACCTCCCCTAGCCCAAGTCCTGTTCCTACCAAATACCCATCCCCCATATCCAGCCCAGACTCCACCCCCATACCAAGCCCAAGGGTTGTCTCTCCGCCTCCTAGCATCCGCGAGCGGACTCCATCACCGGAAGTTGAACCTCTATCGCCATACGAACCAATTCGCGAGTACAAAACGGCAATCATTAATTTAGAGGAACCGGAAATAGAACCACAGGAGGAGGTATTAGTGTTTGCTAGACCACCACCTAGGATTGAGATACCGGCACCACAACCGCCGCCACCACCACCGGTAATGTATAGTATTGCTAGACCGGAACTCTACAAAAACCCGGATGCTAATTCACCTTCTGATCCTCTGTACTTTTCTGTTAGTGTTAACTCACATCCGGTCAAAAACACTCCATCTGCAGTAATTTCTCTTGTTAACAAACCGAACCCAGATCTGGGACCGACATTTCATAACTGTGCTGATCCTATTTACACTATACCTCCTTTTAAATCTGACCATCCCAAACGGTCATCTCGTTTTAACACAACGGAACCGGAAACAGATACGTTTTCTGGTCCTGATTATTATCCAATTTCAACTAACTTTCCCCACACAAAAGGCGAACATTTGAAAAAACCAGATCAAAAACTAGATCCATATGCGGATAATGGTAAATTTACTCGTCCTACCAAATCTGGTAAGTCCAAGGGTTCTCCAAGGCCAAAAAAGAACCGGAACAAACCGGAATCAAATACGGAACCGGAAATTGAAAATGTGGTGGATCCTATTTACTATTCTGTTCCTACTACTAAACCTCTTCATTCTAAAGGCGGATCCCCACCGCCTGTTGTCTATAGAATAATAAAACCGGAACACCACCCGGATCCGGAACCGGAAGTTTACAATGTAGTGGAAACCTCTCACGATCCTCTTCCTGTTAAATCACATCCTGAAAAGCCTGCTCACAAGAAGGTATTTTCTGATAATGTGTTTGTAGAAATGGCCTTTTTAGATGACATATGTCATAAGTGTTGAAACATCTGGTAACTTGGTTTAGTATCAATATGTTTATCTCATTCGATGTTGACTTAAACTTATTACCATAAATTTGAATAATCTAGCTTAATTTTATTATAAACTAGTAATTTCTTGTTTGAATTTGAAATGATCACCAGCGGACCAAAACATAACGAGAGACTTGATTTAGAAATTTGATTGGGAAAAAAATATTTGAAAAAAAAATATGTAAGACGTCAGAAAGCTAGATTACGAATCTTGATAAACGAATTCTTGAATGTTTATTACCTAACGACCAGTCTGGTTTGTAATAGATCACACCTCAATCAAAACATCCGGGTGGTGATGAATTAGTTAATTAACAACACGTATTCCTTAATCTTTGTTATAACAAGGAAATTCATTTTTAATATTGGGGAAAAAAAGGCCATCTCTGCAATCACCCCTCACTGTTTACTTACTGTTTACTTACTATTTACCTTGGATGTGTGTTACCTAGCAATGGCGGATTAAGAGACCAATGTTGGTGGGAGGGGAGGGGAATGGGGTGGTAATTACATTTCGGGAAACGTTTCTTTCAAGAAAATTCCCTTGCCGACTTGGGACGGGGTTCCTGGAGCCCAGAAAAACCTTCTAGATCCGCCATTGCTAATCTCCAGAATCTTATCCACTGAAATAAATCAAAGAATACAAACTTTATTTTATAAATCAAAGGAAATGCAGTAGTGATGTGGATAAGATACTGGTTGTTTATTGTTTCATTTTCCTTTTTAACTAAGACTCATTCTTTCAATGTTTAACAAAAGACACATTCTGTAGATATAATACATGGTCAAAATCCGTTATATTAGACAACTGCAAGATATCGTGAGATGTAGCTGTAGTGACGTGCTACCTCGATATTGTGATGCTCTGTCGTATAATCTTGATATCAGGATGTTCTGTCGTGATGTCCCGGCATTATCGTGATGTTCTGTCGCCGGTGATGTCCCGGCAATATCGTGATGTCAGAACGCCGGTGATGTCCCGGCAATATCGTGATGTTCTGTCGCCGGTGATGTCCCGGCAATATCGTGATGTTCTGTTGCCAGTGATGTCCCGGCAATATCGTGATGTTATGTCATGATATCCCGACATAATCGTGATATCTGTTGCTAGTGATGTCCCGGCAATATCGTGATGTTTTGTCGTGATATCCCGGCAATATCGTGAGGTCCTGTCATGGTATCTTGGCAATATCGTGAGGTCCTGTCATGGTATCTTGGCAATATCGTGAGGTCCTGTCGCGATGTCCCGGCAATATCGTGAGGTCCTGTTTTGATATCCCGGCAATATCGTGAGGTCCTGTCGTGATATCCCGGCAATATCGTGGGGTCCTGTCGTGATATCCCGGCAATATCGTGAGGTCCTGTCGTGATATCCCGGCAATATCGTAGTTCTTTACGTGTCGAGTTATCGCGATATTGTGATACCGTTAACACAGGTTTATATCGTTCAGATTTTATCGTGCTGTCTGGTTATATCTTATCACGATGTTTACTTTTCGCGGCGTGATGTCGTGATGTCGTGATGAATCTATATTGAGTCTTATATGATACAGAATGTGTCTTTATTTTATTCCTTATTTACCTTGCCGCATTACGTTTCTGTGTGTTTATTTTCCCTCTTGTTGTATCTAACAATATTGTCGTCAGTATTTGCAATTAATTGGAAACAGGCCTATTTATTTTCACCCTGGTCTGTCCTGTTATAGAAATCGATTTAACGACCATCAGTGGATGTTCTCGCGGTAGATATCACATGTGATTCTCTCCTGTCTGTGTGTGTACGGGTTTGTGTATAGGATGAGCCAGATTACGATCTATATTTTATCCATAGCAACACACTTGATTGGGCTCGTAGCCATGACGTTTGTCGAAATAAATATCTATTAAATATATGTAGGTGTGTTGCTTGCTATACACATTATAGTACACCTCTCTCATCCGGAATGCACTTTTGTTTTTAAGCTTAGTGTGACAATCATTGTGATAATTTACCTGTAAATAAACAAAACTTTTGCTAATCATCAACCTACATAGTCTATTGTTGCCGTGGAAAGCTTGCACGTTTATTTATTTCTATCCTTGTTGTCGTGTACAAGATCTCGCGTTGACATTGGTGCTGAAATATGAATATAGATTTAGTCGGAACGAAATAATGAAGCTTTCCATACCGTGAAAATGTTCATTTTTGCAGGACTGTATCGTATAATATTTGACGTGTATAGTATGATATTTTACCTTTATCAAATCTATAATTTACATGTTTCGTATACTATTTTACATAACATTTGACCTGTATCGTATATTACCAGTACCGTATATATATATTACATGCATCGTATTCATAATAACTTATATCCTGTATCCTATAACTTCTTACGTGTACCCTATATTTTATCAGTACACTTATATGTTTACCTGAGTTTTTATCA
Organism: Chlamys rubida; assembly: GCA_032359455.1. NCBI lineage: Eukaryota > Metazoa > Mollusca > Bivalvia > Pectinida > Pectinidae > Chlamys > Chlamys rubida. The sequence continues at coordinate 13,625 of JAUMHH010119529.1, forward strand.
CCTGTTAATTTTTACTTGCATATTTTATTTTAGAAAAAAGAGGAAGCGCTGCTGCGGGTAGGTTATGTTTGTTATTATAACAGTACCTGCAAACTAACTGTCTTTAATCGTCATATCCTTAACATTGTAGTCATCAAAAGTTATATTATTTGAATTGTGTATAGGGACCTGTATCGTTTTATGTGAATATTAGAAAATCAAATTATCTAGCTGATGAAAATACATGAAAAATCACCTATGTTACACGATATGGGATCTTGAGCAATACTTTAAATCAATAAAGTTGCGCCTCGTTCGTGAAAAAATATCTGATAAACTAGTCCTGCATTTAAGCGAAATCTCATTAATTGGGACATCAATAAACTAATCACTTCAATAGGTTTGTGATTTAGATTATATCCGTTTCATGGCCGATTTTTTTTGGTTTCAAATAAATATAACTGATATCTATAGTTACAAATGTATATGGCACATACAAAAACAAATATATACTTGAGAGAATATAAAATATACTATTTTTGAAAGTAATGCTACTTTAGAGAAACATCTACAAGATTAGATATAACTTCTAGATTAGAAACTGTATTTACATGTTAGGGTGATTAGAAAACATTGAGAAAATTTGATATATGGTGGAGTAATCGAATGTTTCAAAATAAAGCTACGTAACTAGGGTGAAATGAATATAACTGTTATTTGAACCCCGCCCATAGCTGTAGTATTCCAGTGGTACATTTCTCACTCGAACTCGAAACAGACATCCACTGTTTTCTGTTACCACCAGGCGTGTTTGGGCGGGATAGTCGGACAAAACTGCAGTGGGCTGTCTGTCTGATTCACGACAGAAAAGTTTAAATCGCCTTATGTATTGTTTGAAACTTTGGCCAAGTTTCGTTTTACAAATATTTCCTAAACCAGTGGCTTTTGAGACAGGGGGCTTTGTGTTTAGAAGAACGGTAGATATTGTTTGTGACTTTTTTTTTGTACTGTAAACAAACGTGAATGTGATAAGAGAGAGAGAGAGAGAGAGAGAGAGGGGGGAGGGGGGTACGGTGGGAGGGGTGAAGACAGCATCAGCCCTTGTATAATCCCCAAGGCGGTCGTTATGGGAGTAAGAAGTGTCAAACAAAAATGTAGTGAATAGATATTTAAATCATCGTATTCACTTTCGTCAACGGGATATATGGACGGGTCGGTTTTAATGTCATGGGATTACGATGCGTGACCCCAAAGTAATTTAACTCCAGTGTTGGTTATTTTATATATACACAATAATATGAACTTAGATAGCCTCGCGTTCGCGTTCAAACTTGTCTAAAGTCAAATTGGGAAGGTCGGTCTCAGTGTTGGCAGAATTAATTGGGTATTAAGTCACCTGAGTTAGGGTAACCTGTCCAAGTGTATCGGGATCTATCGATGTAATACAGTAGGTGTATTATAAAGTTGTGAAGTCAAAAATGTACCTCTAAAAGGATCGCGATAGCTGGATCTGTTGACAGCACCATATAATGGCTTATATTTACAGTTATGGCTCAGCGAGTTTATAATACATTTTATTCAAAAAGAAAACGTATTCAATACATATTGATAATTAATATTAATAAATAATATTTACATATCGTTGCCCCCAACCCACACCATACCACCTTCTAAGATCCAAATATAATAGTTTGATGTTCGAGGCGCCGTAGGCGATATTTATTTACACTTGAAATATTTACATTAAAACCTGAAACAAATAGCAAAATCTCCAGTGCCTTAGTCCTCACAAAATATCATTACGTTTTTAACCTGTGAATTACGACCGCCCGATATCTGAATAGCTGGTCTTTATAGAAAGGTTGTTTTAAAATAGAAAACACTATTTTGGATGTTCTCAATATTATACTGTACTTTTATATAGATGATTGGTCTTAAAGACAGGCATTCTCGATAAACAGGTTATTTTAAAGAAATGTTTTTTATGGACAGGTGGTCTTTATAGACAGATGGTTGATATAGACAGGTTTTATTTTATATGTATTTACGTATACGACAAATACATTCTGAATGAAGTGTGTTTGTGTCTGGGTGTATGTGTGTGTGTGTAGGGGGATGAGGGTTTTGTTAGGGGACATGATCTGTCAAAATAAACGCATCACACGGTCACCTTAAGCTTAATTGGTACCGTTTGGTAGAGTAGCCTCCCTTCCCTGTCAGTGACCGGTCGATCGCTGTGATTGCTGAACTTTGAATGCATATTTGTAGATAAGTGTATGTTCAGAATTCGCATGCTAACCACCCTATATCGTACGCAATATATCATACTAATTACCTTGCGTAATGTGATCATATAGTTAGATTTGCTTGCCATTGCCAGCATTTCAGATCTAATTTAAAAAGAACTTTAGGGGAAAACACTTTAGGTGATAATGCTTATTTGATGTCAATGTCAATAAAAATTAAAACTTATGCACAGAAATTCGTTCGTAATTGGTCATATGCAATAGCGATTATAGCTAACGCTTCGATGTTATACGCTTTGTCACACCATTCCGTTCACGTTATATTCATAAATGTCTATAAAATCAGGCCAATATATTGATTATACACGATATTTTTTTCCATCTGAGTGACAATCAGCCTTTATATTATCCCGAAATAAACATAATGTCTTACTTTGAAGAGGCACAGCGAAATTATGAATTTAAGACATGGATAACCGTATTTATAATTTATAATTCCGGTTAAATTCCATATTGACAAAAATATTCTGTACAGACTTTTATAAAGTTATTAACGGAGTTTTACAAGGAACCATGATTGTCCCTAAATGAGTTGGAACGTGTACATGGATTAATACATGTAACGCTGATTTAGTGGCCAGTACGTCAATTCACCGAAATAGTTCACACACAGCCATGAAAAATTACCATATACAATTATCTAGAGTAAAGACTGTTCATGTGGGCATACAAAGCTTATAAAAAGTGACCACAATAACAAGTTTCTGTCTTACTCAGTCCAACTCTTCTGTCAGTTATGACTGAACGCGTGGACAGAACTGATGGGGAAGGATAAACGATCTTTAAACAGTTCGCGATTGTCCGTGTGCACTGAAATTTCACACAGTAAAACACACCTTATTTTGTGAAAAGTGATTTAAAAAACCATGCATGACTGGATTTGGTAGTAAGTTAACATACATGAAACAGTAAACACAGTCTTTAATCGCCCTGTAGGTTTTTTAAAAAGGCCGTGGAATGTTTAAACATCGACCCACGATTACCATGACACGACCAACTCGAGGCTCGACTATTCAAATACTCCAATATCTATATATATAAATATTTAAATGACATACATTTAGTACGAAGTGAATCGTACACACACATTTTACTGAACCATACCGTTCTAATCTAAAAGAGGTATACATCTCAATTCACATTCATTCGACGTTTAAGGGTCCTAGATGCTTCGGCTTTAAAAGTAAATAAATACTGTTATGACGCTCGGATCTAGTGTTTGTACCACCCGGATACCGAGAATAAGCGAAGTTTAGAAACACTTGAAATGTCTGTACTCAAGTTTCTTCTCAATTACAATAGATCAGTATAACCAGCTAATCGGCCTACTTGATCGGCGCTGGACATAGCTATATTTCACCAAGTTGTGATTGAATTTGAGACAGCACAGGAACTAACTGTATCAAATAATTTTGCAGGTCTTCACTAAATCCGCCACCGCACTGTTTAATGTAAACGTAAGTGTTTCTATGTTACTTACTGAAAGTCTAATGTAATCTTATTGTGTTGTCATGTCACAAACACACACAAGCAGATTTTACAGAGACGTCTATACTACTACGTCTCTGGTATATATCATTTTACGTTGTTTGGTGCTTTGACAACTATTTTTTTATTATTATATTTTAGAATAAATGGAATTTACAAAATCAAATGACAGAAAGAAAATTATCTTTAGGACATTATCCACACTAAGACAGCTGTCTCCTGAACACATGCGAGAAATAATGTTATTTTTCTCGCATCAAGGGAAATAACTCGTACACTTTTATGTAAATTACCTTAATAAAGAACTATTAATATTGCATAGATGCCATTTATGTATATTGCTTAAGTAGACAGCGTATTTGCTTTTTAGTTTGTTAATATCTTTTACGTTACTTTTTATTGTAGTTCTTCATTAAAGCTCAATTTTGCAATTTTTAGCCCCTGTGTTCAATTTTTAGAACACAGGGGCCTGCTTCATGATATAACAATCGTAATATAAACTGACCCCTGTTTCATTTCTTATACTTTTCAGCCGGTGCCGAAGGGGAAGTCGATGATGGTGCGCGTGGGAGGAGGCTGGATGAAGGTGGAGCATCATCGCAATCATCACATTCCACTGAAAGTCTACGAGCACCAACGTGACGCAAACCGTGACAAATTCCTCTTCATAAAGTCGCGCTTCGCAACCAAAAAGAAATACGTACCCATTGCGTACCGGAAGTACCGGGAGGAAATTGTCCGGGATCCTTGGGACCCGTCTGTTCAATTAACATAAATCAAAGTTGGACAGAACACCGATGAAGAACATTACACAAAATAAACTGTTTTTTCGGACCCGTCTGGCGGAACCGGCCGGAACTACACTGAAAAGACAATTTGGCATAGATTACGTTTTACGTGTATCTATTACCGGAACCGGATGTACATGAAGGAGTCAAATTAGGTGGAAGTATTAGAGTGAAAGTAGTTTTACAAGAAAATAATTCTGGAACATACAAACTGCATGAATCACTTTAGACAGACTGAGCCAAGGGGTACAGCACAAACAATGACTAATGCTGCGTTATTTTTTACAATGATAATGCGTTGTGAAATCTTCGCACTCAGCACTTTCTGGGAGCGATTTGAATGCGTATTCCAATGATACCAGGGATTGTGCTAATCAAAGTTTGGCCTTGGTAGACTGTAGATTTTCGATAGACAGGAAAGGAAAGAGCGGGTTTATAACATAAGCAAAGGCGATAGTCAAGTTTTATTCTAAGGGAAATATGAAACTGTACAAAATCTAGTGAGAAACGGTGTACTGGTTGACTCGTCCGACCTGGTTACCTCCAATTGACCAAGCTCCCGACTCCAAGAACACGAAACGATCCAGATTTTAAATACAAGACTATTATTATTATTAATTTTTAATTTTTAATTTGAATGCGTATAGTATGAAGTATGATTAGGATATCATATTGTAGCGTTTACACAAACCAGTCTGGGATTTCGGAATGTGTCTGTGGGCTCCAAACGTGAAAACACATTGACGTTTAAAGAAAAGAAAGAAAGCCTCCGGATTATCAGGTTTCCTTAAACCCATGGAACCCTCTATGAGTTTGACACTGGAAAACACGTGGAATTTTACTCATTTAGAACTGACTTACAAGTAGAGACAAAAACAAACAAAATTGTAACTTATTTCATATTTCCGCTCTGATTCATTATCTGTGATTCTAAACATAATCAATTGATATATTCGACGCAACTTATATGTAGGTTTAGTGGCAGCAGACATCAGACTCATATCCATCAGTATTAGACTAAACAGTAGAAACAGCTCAATCCAGTGGAACTTCGGTAATCCGAATTCCGGAAAATTAAATACTTTGCGCCAAATCACCGTATGCTCTATCTCCATTTAAAAGTTACGTAAAAATCAAGAGGTGTGGAAAATATACACAATTTTAGTAGAATATGTTCAATTTAGTGCGAGCCAAAATATTTCGCCATATTATGAGTATAAATATAAGGTAATATTTTTTTCTATTAATTTTTATCATATACCGCTGCATACATTTTCTCCGCATTTACAATCTTATTTGACAAAAAGTAACTTTCGACGGCTCGGGGCCGAATCTTTATTCGGTCAAATATATACCAGCACACATTTCAAAAAGAAAACGTCAACCTCTAAATAAGTAGAAATTATCAAACTATATTATTGATGTATTTATATGTACGTCCGATTTTTCAACAATGAAAATCTGGTATAAAGTTTCTTTTTAGAAAATAATCCAGAAATGTGTCATTAATTAATTATTGATATTCGTATATACTCGGGTAAAATGCAAATATTGAATATTGTTTTAGCTAACTGTTATATTTTGTAGACAAAACCTGAAATGAATCAAAAAGTGTATTTAATATTATCATGATTTCATTATGCTTATAGTAAAATTATATGTTGTACCCAAATGTGAGTAGATCTTGATTTTTGTTCTTCAATGGTGGACTGTAAATGGGATATGTTAAATAACAATATCTGACATCCTTGATACTCCTCATTACGCTCACTTTAGCTCTCTGCACCCCTGGAATGTGTCATAGCAACATTGAAGGCGCTTAGTCGAAACACTGTCCTTTGAATATTATAAAGGAGCGACACCGCCTGACTTCAAAGCCAGTAAATTTTACCGTTACGCGACCGCGAGATGCTTTTGATGTGCTTGAAAGGATCAAACTAGTCTTATTGTTTCATCCACAAGGTGGTGCACAGTGGGTCTGACATATTCCAGGGGTGCAGAGAGCGAAAGTGAGCGTAGCACCTGGAGTATCGAGGATGAATATTAGATGACACACATTTTACCTATATCCTCATTGGTTGGATCATAATCACGTGTAGTTCGATGATTTGTTATATTTCCTCGGTGTTACTATTTTTAGAAACAGTAGTACATTATGACGTCATTTCAATTGTAACGTCCCATTTTATCCCTGCCGAATGCAGTTCTTTCCTCAGTACCAAGTATCATATACGTTCTATCTTGTTTAAAGATCAAAACATTATTTAGCGTCTGAAAAATATATGAATTAAGGACTTTTATTTCGGGACGAAAACGAGTTTAATATCACTTTCTCAAGACCATATTATTAGTCCATAATTGATAAATATTCAGGCGTCGTTAATAATCGTGAGGGACCATTATTTCCCTATAGATATCTAAAGCTGTCATAGGTACCAGCCTCCAAAACCTCCAATGAGGGAGATCTCCCTCATTCCACGTGTCCAATAAGGGAGATCTCCCTCATTCCACGTGTCCAAGTAAGGGAGAAAGTGTGTGAAACGAGACTGAAACTGCTTTGCTCAATTTATCTCTCCCTTTTTTATGTATCAAAATAACTCCAAAAAACATTAATTACATTCAGACACACCTGTTATGATCATTACACACACCCTGCAGTAACTAGGAGATCATTTGACAACAGGGTGTACATTTTGAGTTTGTGTGAGTTTGGACTTGAATGAGGGAGTTTCCAGGGAGATTGGCAAATTTTGATCAAAATAAGGGAGTCTCCCTCCTAGTGAGAGAGGGTTGACAGCTATGTATAATGTATTTAGACACATGGTCTAGTACTACACACAATGTATGTGTATGATAATTATCCTATACAATGTATATATATATACTAAAAAATGGCATAGGAGCGTTAGGATATCAGTAACTACCCTATATAATATAT
>JAUMHH010119640.1:0-21118 GCA_032359455.1 Chlamys rubida
CCAACAATGTTAGAGGTTTTACACGGCGAAAAACTTTTGACAGGCGCCGCGTAACAGTCGGCAAAATCATATCCGATGGGAGTACTACATATACATGCACTGTACATAACAACGCACTACAGCACAAGACCACAATTCCGTAATCGTCAATATTGACAGTGCAAGTATACAAAATAATATCCTTGTGTGGGGTCTTGCAGGTAGTGTAGTCATGTAATACTGCTTGATTAAATGGCCGCGCCAAAACCGATTAAACCAGTAAAAATATGTTATGTCTCTGCTGTACATAGTCTATTTTGAAAATGAAAGTAGACAAATCCAACATCTAAAATGAGAACACATATATATATTGTTACCTGTCGGTGTCTTTGATCAGATACGCAGATTCCCAGACGACATAGAACATTGATATTAACATGATTATGACACCCATGAAGATGTTGAAACCACAAGCACTGGAAGGACCCCATACGACACTCTCAAGTTCCATCACAGAGGAGTTGGCTGCGCTCACCCATTTTCCTTCGGCATAAAGAAGACAATTTCCACCGAATTCGTTTACATTAACAGCAACGGGTATAAATAGCATAAAAGCCACTATGAAGGACACAAAATATGCTGTCACTTGAGACAGGACAAGAATGTTTCCGAGTCCCATGTCGGAAAGATGTCTTCATCAGTCTGTTAAAAAACACAGGCACATGACATGGGGATGTTTACTTCCGGTTTTCCCAGCCTGCATTGCAATATTGATGTCGGCTGAAAGAAGTGTAACGATATGGAAGACGTAGGAGACAATCCAGGTAATCAAGTCGTTCTCTTTATAGTTTGTTGATTTAAATGAATCCCCATTTACCATTCCAATATCGGGCTTTTTTATGGTATAGCAATTTTATGTTTGCATTAGCCATAAGCCTTTATTTTCTTACAAACAGCAGCCTGGGACTGGGAATTTTTTTTGTGGAACCTCTTGTCTAATGTTCAAACATTTACTGTTCGCTCGTTGTATTCTGAGTGATGAGATGAAAGAGACATTGATTTAAGGTAAGACATGTTTTTTTATCAAGGAAAATGAGATGTCACTTAATTTCTAACTTTGCGATGGTTTACAACTGGTCGCATCACCTGTTTTGACGAATCCTAAGTACCACTGATATAAATCTGATTTCCACAGGAATAACAATCAAGCAAGAAATCAAGCAAGAAATCAAGCAAGAAACCAAACAAGAAATCATAGAAGATGCTTCAAAAGAGGAACCATCAAGGGAGACACCTCCAGAAACCGTTATTTTAAACTCAGAGCTTGAGAAATACTGGAAAGCAGTCCGAGACAATCCATCAGATTTCACTGGATGGACTTACCTCCTTCAATATGTGGAACAAGAGGTGCTTAAAATCTTCACCAAAGAAACATTTAGCTAGTTACCTAACTATTGCAGATTGAATTATATATAAGTTGGATATTTGTATATATTAGGTTGGGCACAACAGCGCATATGGGTAATAATCCTGCATTTAACAGTTACCCATTTGCAGCAGTTAACAATTTTATTTCTGAGATGGGGAATCAAGTGAAATAAAAACACATACAGTTCTTTTAAACACATGGAGCAAAAAAGACCGTCATTCTTTAAACATATTAATCCATTAAAAAATATAATGAGGTACAATTGTGCACAAAATTATGTTAATTCAGTTGTCTAAATCTTTGTGAAAATGACAAATTGTATCACCTCCATTGCTTATATATATAGTGTTGTAGAGCAGCTATAAATAGCACACAGAAAAAATCATGCTGACCTGTCACATTTGAACTGGATGATCCCATTGACTACACACCGAAGTCAATGGGGAGCAAAGTCAGTGATATGGTTTGTCATTTTTATTATACGCCCATCGAAATTCGACGGGCGTATTATGGTATAGCGTTTCCGTCCGTCCGCAAGTGGTCTACAGTTAAGTCACATCATGTGTTATTGTCCTAATTTTTGCCATGGATGTTTATGTGGGGTCTAAGAAGGACAATATGGATTTAATTGCGGAAAATGATTTCTATTTTTGGAAATTTTGGACAATGTTTGGGACTTAAGTTTTCTCGCACAATTTCTCGTTTAAACTTTTGGTGCACATTTCTTCAGTGGTCTACAGTTCAGTCAGATCATGTGTTATTGTCCTAATTTTTGATATGGATGTTCATGTGGGGTCTAAGAAGGACAATATGGATTTGATTTGGGAAAATAATTCCTATTTTTGGAAATTTTTGACGTGTTTGGGACTTAACTTTTCTCGTGCAATTTCTAGGTTAAAGTTTTAGCCAAGTTTCTTCAGTGGTCTACAGTTCAGTCAGATCATTTGTTATTGTCCTAATTTTTGGCATGGATGTTCATGTGGGGTCTAACAAGGACAATATGGATTTAATTTAACTAACAAAAAATCATTTGATAGGGTCAGACGGGCGTATTATGCATCCGTTTGCGATGCTCTTGTTACAAAATGTTAGACCTCAGAATTGATAACTTTTTGTGAACAAATGTACTTCATTGTGTTATATATTGGATTTAGTTGAAAGAATAACGCCCTTTTTTACTCTTAAGTGTTTTAAAAAACTTTGCGTTTTCATTTCACCTTATTCCCCATCTTGGTAATAAGATCGTTACCCAAATGCAGGATTATTACCCATTTGTGCCGTTGTGTCCAACCTGTATATTAAAAAAAAAATTAAAAGAAAATACACTTTGTTATCTCTTCCGTAACATCTGGTATTAAACATTTCCTGATGACAAAAGTCGCAAAATACAACTTGAAACTAGGGTTGGCAAATTCTGTATATTGCAAAGTGATTTTGAAATAGCAATATATATTGTAATAATCTTAAAACTGATTTTTGGAGATTTTAAGCACATATTTGGAACAGTCTTACAGAAGTATTAAGAGATAACATTACAATTACGTACACTGAAATAACTTTACTCAAATTGAGCATACTTGGTGTGATAACTTCCAAAATTGTATGAAATAGTTTTCAATTCAATTTTCACCTTTCAGATTTTCTATATAAATTTATTGAAAAATACACTGAATTACTAGGAATACAATATATTTTGATATTCCCCAAATATTGTTATATCAAAATTGCTTAGTTGCAATATCCACCCCAGATTTGAACATATTCAGTGAATTTGGATTGTACTTGTGTATACTTCATCTTGGATGATTTGAGTTAAGTAGTTGAAACTGGAAATGAATAACAAAATTGTTTTTATAATTGCAGAATAAAATTGAGGCTGCTAGAGAGGCATACGATGCATTTTTTGGCCACTATCCCTATTGTTATGGTTATTGGAAAAAGTATGCTGACATGGAAAAGAGACACGGCAACCTAGAGAAGGCAACAGAGGTACTGTAGTTAATGCTTCAGCTGTATAATGGTATTCATTGGGAACTGTCACTGAGCAAAAAGGTCACAGTAAATCACTCTCATTATGCCAGATGCAATTTTTCACATAAATTGGGGAGAAATATCACTGATAAATTCAAATATTTGGAAATATATTTCGTAGATTTGTTTAAACAAGATGATGATCAATTTCTGTTACTGTATATCTTGTGAATTTAGAACCTTGTAAATGGGGCTTTTGGAGCACTCACCAAAATGAAGTGATTTTCAGTAATCTTGTGGCACCCATTCTGTATTAGTAGTTCTTTTTTTAACTGGTTATAATTTCCCATCTACAAATGAACCTGTTCTTGAGGGTGGAGGGAAGCCAGCATTAGTGCAGAATCTATGATGAAGTTGTAGTTCAGATGGATATGTTGGTGCTGGTCTAAAAATATACTTGCTGTTGGGTGTGAAAGATCAGGTAAAAAGATGAGTATTTTAAAGATGGACATAGGCTTTGACATGGTTCAGTACCTGTTATACAATAGCAAACACGATCAAATTCCAATGCTATTTTATTGGGACTCCATGTAGACATCTTCAAATTACAGAACTTTTCTTGTCACTTAATTTGTTTGAAGGTATTGCTAGTGACCCTGCAGCAGGGTTGGAACATCTAACACATGACTTTAAGTTAAGCATCTAAGTAATCAGTGTTAAGAGTGGCTTTGTAGGCGAGTTCTTCATTTATGAATAAGCAAGAATTTAGATCTACATGAAACCACTCTTAACATTGTTGCCTATTGATTTACATGAAGGCATTGTTCCCTAACCCTTTGTTTATTAAGCTTGTCAGTCACTGAGGCTTCTATAAAATCAAAACGTGTTTCTCCTCTCCATAAAAATTACGCAGATGTAACAGTAGTTTCTCCAGGGCAATAAATTGTTTACATGCCCATCAAAATTTTAGTATTATGCCATCATAACACTGCCAATGGCCCCCCCTGTATTTCAAATTTTGAGAAAAGACTTGTAAATAGCTACTGTATAACATGAAATGTTTGTGGTTTTCGTGGTTGCTATTGAACCACGAAAATAAATACAACGAATTTGAATGATACACATGTCTACTGTTTGTTAATATAGGATATACACAAAAGTTTGTACCACAAAACGATCTAAATGGCTTCAAACCGCGAAGGAAAGTATCCACGGACATTTCGTGTTAACCCTTTCACCACTGTAGACCATAATGGACTCATCCATATCAATGCATGGTAGAGTCTACTAAAGTTACATAGGGGTGAAAGGGTTAAATACAGTATTCGAATACCAACCAAATCGGGGTTGGAAGATGAAAAAGTAAAAAGTATTTTAAAACATGGTCTCAAAAGTCGTATTAAAGGTCTCAATACACTTGCCATTCCATTTACACGTGGTAAAAGTGCATGTACTCATCAAAATCCTAGAACTCTACAATAGGTCATATTTTAGTGCCACTTTGTTCCAGCCTATCAGTGGTATGGTATGTATACCTGGTGCTATAGGGAAATCACAGGTAAGCCTAAGAAGTGGTAAGGTATGGATGCTTGATGCTAGCTATAGGGAAATCACAGGTAAGCCTGCAGTCTTTATTACAGCGAGTCACCAGCATGTGGCCTCTCCAGAGTTCTTAGATCTTGATGAGTCATTGCAAAACTGATGGAATGTAGCTATATAGGAAGTGTTACTGTTAGTTTACGAGGTTTACTTTTCATTTTATTGATGCATTGATAAATGAAGAACTTCAGTGTTCACAATTTGTTGAGAATGGAAAGAAAAGAGCATTTCATCAATTTGATAGCTTGTCTTCTGCTAGCCTTATATTATCAACACCGTCTCCAATACTCTTTTTGGTGTGTTTTGGAAAATGTGTATATATAGTAGTCCACTACAACAAAATGGTCAGTCACATATTACATAGATATTGTGATAAACAATTCCAAGTCATTGCTTGAATTGATGATTGTTGGTAATCCAGTGTCTGTAGTTGAAGGCAAGTTATTAAAATGAAAAAGTTTTCATCTTGCTGCTAGGTTTATAAAGGAGACCTTTGACAGTGATCAAATGTTTTTCTTTGCAGAAATTGAGTAACCATGACTTTTGTCAGTATTCTCTAAGCTGTAGAGAATTGATTGCTCAATTTTCCCCCAATGTTCTTGGCCCTTTGTTCATGAGGGATCTTACAATCTCTTCCTAGTTGCTCATCACAAGCTAGGAACCCAAGACGTCACCTTGAAGGGGAAACATGGTCATCACAGCAGAAGAGAAACACAAAGTTTGTACATCGCGATGACTTGCACAGGAGTTTTTTTCCGATGGTAATGCCGCGAATCACTGTTGGTTTTGTATATTTCATGTTGAATGTGTTGCCGGATTAGATTTGGATTTTAAACAAGGGGAGTAACCATGTTCTGATTCTCAGCCCTTTTTCCTCCGCAGGTGTTTGACAAAGGAGTTGTGGCGATTCCACTGAGCATAGAGTTATGGCTGCATTATATCAACTTTTACATCGGAGAGTATACCAGCACAGAACAGGGAGAATCCGACATCAGGAAGTGAGTGATCATATTGATCAAATAATTTAGACTAAAGTGCCAGGTAATATATATGTCTAATATATACATGACGAACAGTTGTCACCATATACAATGTTCAACTTATTGATGATACTGTGAAATTGTTTTGTTAACCTTACATGTCCTCCCCAGGAAACCCTTATCATATTTTTTTTCAATCCAAAATGAAAAAATTAAACATATAACAGCCCTACAAATTATTGTCAAATATGAGAAATGAAACTGATCAAGTTGTACCTGTACTGACCTGTTTGAGGCAATGATTTGTGTATAGCCAAAAGGAAGTATGTAATTTGGAATACTTATCTAACGCTTGGTTTGGTGTGATGGTATCATATCCTTTTCATTTAGAAATTTAAAAAAAACTAGTCTATAATTCATTCAAACTATCTATTTTTGAAAAACGGACCCTAGTTAGTCTGAAACAACTCTATATGTCTATTACCCAGTACCCACTGTTAATAGAATTAGTTTCACCCGACACCTATTTTCCAACAGATGCTTAAGATCTACCTGTGTTCATCAAAATGTGTTTTTTCTAGGTTGTATGAGCGAGCTTTATCAGCAGCGGGTCATGATTTCCGGTCAGACAAGCTCTGGGACTCGTACATATCCTGGGACAAAGATCAGGAGCGGGTGACCGCGCTGTACACTCGACTGCTGGCCATCCCAACACAGCTCTACAGCCATCACTTTGACAAGTGAGTGTGCCGAGTAAATAGTTAACCTCTGTGAGAAGTAGCTTCTGTCAGCAATCTGTGTCTGAGTTATAAAATACACTAAAATGCAGTAATAAATACAATTGTGAAGGTGCTTCATTTGACTAAATTGTGGAAGTTGAATTTTGCGAAATTATCACATAAATTGTATGTCCATCGTTAAAGAAATATGGAATCTTCCCAAATTTGTGTGCAAATATGTAACACTACTAGGATCTTTACATTCCAGCTTCAAACAGCATGTTTATATGCATAATCCTAAGGAGATTCTGAGTCTCGATGACTTCCTGAAGCTCCGACAAGATGTTGTTGCCAAATCTACAAACATGGATGAGGAAGATGAGGATGCTGTGCCTGCAGGAGATGTAGCCCCTCCTGGGGAGGAAGATGTTCCCCCAGGCATGGAGACGGGAGGAAAGGTGAGGCTGCATCAGGAGTGGTTATATGGCTTTGAATTTTTTAAACACCATTATGTGACCTAGCTATTTGAAAAGTTTCCACCGTGTAGCCACCTTTGACACTTCCAGGTGTGAAAAACCTACTAGCCTGAAGTGTTAAGAGTTACATCTTTTCACTTTCTCCTTTTAACTCATTCACCCCTGAAATTTCATAATGAACTTTTTCAGCCTTTGAACTAGAAGAGTTTAAATGTGTCGTCGGGGATGAATGAGTTTAGTACCTCTCAATGCCTGTACCCAAGTGTCTTTTCCGGGTTGAATTGGGAAGAGGTCCTTGATGTCCATGGTGGTTTAGCAAATGTTTACTCTCTTTATTCATATTCAAACAACCAGTTGTCCCCTCATTTATTTTTATAAAACTCCGCACATTAACGTATCATTTTCTTTTCAGGGGGATGAAGCAGAAATTAACAAAATAAAAGAGAGAATCATTCAGATTCAGGAGGAGACATTCAAGAAGACAGAGGAGGAAGTCAGCAAGCGATGGAATTATGAGGAAGCTGTAAGTGTGACTTGTCCCATACGGGTCTTACTCCTCCAACGACAGGACTGGCTGATTAAACTGCATATTAAACCATCATTATAGAAACATTTTGCTATTTTTGAGACAGAAAGAGTCGGTCATTGAGCTTATATGTTAGAAATAATCAACATATGTGCATATATTCAGGTACAATATATAACCAGGGTGAGAAAAGGCTTTATAGGCATAATCAATGGACCATTTTGACCCAAGTTCATTATTTTTTCTAATATTTTCAATATACTGAATAATTTATTCCACCATAATATCCAAACACCTTGATTATATCTATTTACAACATAAAAAGAAATTAAATGTACCTTCCTCGGACAACTGGATTGATTATCTGGTTATTTTAAATTTAGCTGGTTTTGTTCGTGCTCAAAACAAACCAGCTGATTTCAATTTCTGGACTTTGATCCAGTGGTCATTTTATGCCTGTTTGATGTGGGGATAGTACATACATGTAGAAACATATACATTATGATGTAACCTCACTAAGACCCATCTAAGACAAAACTCTACACAGGCTAACTTGTGTTGCATGTACAGATTATTGCCTAATAACACTTGTTTATTAACCAGTGAAAAGTTTCATTTCATCGACATTGTGGTAGAATTGTACAGAAATGTGTGAAATCATGGTTGTCTTGTTGACAGATAAAAAGACCCTACTTCCATGTGAAGCCATTGGAGAGATCACAACTGAAAAACTGGAGGGAATATTTAGACTATGAAATGCAAAATGGCAACTATACAAGGGTTGTTACTCTTTTTGAACGTTGCATGATTGCAAGTGCTCTCTATGAAGATTTCTGGATGAAGGTATTTAAAGTTATTTGGATTCTGGTTAATTGTATATTGAAAATTTGGGACAACAATAAAGTAACCCTTTAGTATTTAAAACTTCAAAGTGGTCAAATTACTGGCTGGATAAGATATGGATGCTAAAAAAAAGGGAAATAGAAAAAAGGGAAATAGAAAAAAGAGAAACGCCAGGAATTAAATATCACCTTTGTTGTCTATTCTGGAATCATGATTGATATCAAGAAAGTAATCTGGAATTGTAAACAGAAAGAAATTATACAAAAATAGGTCCTTTTCACATTGTTACCTATGACAGAATGTCATATATCCTGTTTATCCACCAAGTATAATCACCTCTGACATTTATGTTGATATGCAATATGAATCAATCTGGACACCATCAATCAAAGGTTTACAGATTACTTATTCCTTTTGGAGGAAGATAAATTAACTTCAAATACAATGAACATTTGTTTCCCCCCAGTATGCCAAGTACATGGAGGACCACGGAGCAGAAGGTGTCCGCAATGTCTATACCCGAGCCTGTAAAGTACATCTGCCAAAGAAACCCTATATCCACTTAGCTTGGGCAGCATTTGAAGAGCGACAGGGTAAGCTGTCCAGTATTATTAGATGTTCGCTCAATATCCTGTATTTATATCTTGAATAGCACTTTACCTCTACAAAAAACTTCTACATAATTATATTTTACCTCTTTACCTGTGTGGATGTCCGATATTTTAACAAAATGGTATTTATTATTAAAAATAAGTCTGATTAGATTTACCGTTGATGATATTATCCAAATATGTACTAATTTCTGGTGACTTACCTTCCACCACAGGTAACCACTCAGTTGCCTGGGAGATTCTGGCTAATCTAGACAAGGCTGTTCCCGGCCTGGTGATGGTCTCCATGAGGAGGATCAGTCTCGAGAGGAGAACTGGAAGCAAAGAGGATGCTGAGGCTCTGTTCCGGGAATACATTGAGAACTCTGCACAGCCGGAAATCGGCTCCTACTTCTCCATCAAGTATGCTCGCTATCTATTAAAGGTAAGTTACTGCAGTTACTGCAATTGTGTAAATGTAAGTGTATGTGTAGTATTTCCAGTAAAATAATTCAGCCACCTTTGTTCCTAGTACATAATCCAGCTGACTTAATCCCTTGTAGATAATCCAACCACCTTTGTTCCCAGTAGATAATCCCAACTACCTTCATTCCCAGTAGATAATCCCAACTACCTTTGTTCCCAGTAGATAATCCCAGCTACCTTCATTCCTAGTAGATAATCCAACCACCTTCATTCCTAGTAGATAATCCAACCACCTTCTTTCCTAGTAGATAATCCAACTACCTTGTTTCCAGTAGATAATCCAACTACCTTAATTCCTAGTAGATAATCCGACCACCTTCTTTCCTAGTAGATAATCCAACTACCTTGTTTCCAGTAGATAATCCAACTACCTTCATTCCTAATAGATAATCCAACTACCTTCATTTCCAGTAGATAATCCAATTACCTTTATTTCTAGTAGATAATCCAACCACCTTCATTCCTAGTAGATAATCCAACTACCTTCTTTCCTAGTCGATAATCCAACTACCTTCTTTCCTAGTCGATAATCCAACCACCTTTGTTTCCAGTAGATAATCCAACCACCTTTGTTTCCAGTAGATAATCTAACTACCTTCATTCCTAGTAGATAATCCAACTACCTTGTTTCCAGTAGATAATCCAACCACCTTTGTTCCCAGTAGATAATCCAACCACCTCTGTTCCTTGAAGATAATTCAGCCACCTTTGTTCCTTGGAAGATAATTCAGCCACCTTTGTTTCCAGCAAAGTTGTTGGATTGTGAAATTGTTGCAGTAATGGGTCACACAAAGGCCAATTTATTCTCTAAAACACTAGTCAGACAGCTAACCTTTGTGACAACTGGCTTAGTGGTGGCTGGGTTAACATGGATGGGGTGTATATTATCAGGAAAATCAGAAAGCAAACAGTTAGTTCTGACATCAAAACAGTATTACACTTGATTTGTAATCCATTTGATTAAATCAAATTTTAGCAATATTGAATAAATAAGATATTTCTTAAATGAATATTTGTTTGTGTATTTGTCAAGATTTGTGGAGAGCGAGAGCAAGCCAAACAAATATTAGCAGAGGCTATCGAAAAAGACAAGGTATGTTTATAAAAACAGTATAAAATCTCTTTGCTTTTAGGAAGTATAAACTTTTATACTTTTAAACTATAGACATTGAATGCTTATGTTTTAAAATCACTTAAACATGTTTGCATTTATATTCAGTTCATGGCTTTTAAGATTTGTTGAAACATTTGAATAAAAAACACATTTGTAATCGATTGCCATCTCATCAAACACTAGTTGCTGGACTTTCAATATTAAGGCTAATTAAAGAGATACAATATGAAATGTCAATGAGCTCAGTTGATCAATGGCTGTATAAGAAAAATGTCACGATTCTGGAAGTCAAATTAATTATTGCTAGACATGAAAATGTGCTGTAGTTGTTTACCAAACGAGATGTTGTTGGTCCACAGGGTAACCTGAAGCTGTACCTCCAACTGATAGACCTGGAGTACCAGAACTTCCCAGTCGACGAGGAACACATCACAGAGGTGTTTTCCATGATCCTGGAGTGTGAAAACTTCCCCTTAGAAACCAAAGTTAAGATGTCACAGAGAAAATTAGAATTCCTGGAAGATTTTGGAGGCACAATTTCAAAGTAAGAATTGATTGTTGTGTGTTAAAGAGTTCACATTGATGGCATCCCCAAAACCATTTTAAGCTTTGGGTATTGCTCTGCTTTTGAAGGATGCAAGAAATGTTCCTGTCATAAAGTCTTTGATGAAAAAGATTTTCTTCAAATTTTTGTTTACTACCATTAGGGTAATCACTTCAAGATCAAGGTCATTATCAGTATCTTGACTCTCATCATTTCTGAACTACTGAAATATTTTAAACCATACACATTGTTTCCTTAGATAAGATTCATCCGTTTGGAAATATCTTTTATGTAATATCAAAGTTTTACTTTATACACAATGTACGTATTAAATGTGCCACAACGTTTCATGACCCACTGGTCCCTTTGTCAAGCTATGACTGAGTGAGCAATTTGTATTGTTTATCTGTACAACGATATGACGAAGTTGTATATTTATATGTCACTCGACCCAGGACTTTTCGCCTATCAATAGAGCGTGTATGCACACTGTTTCGAACAGACATTTTCTTCTATACATCTTTCCACATGGTTTTGTTGTATTTGTTTAAGGCAAACAGTACAGATGAATATTGAGTAATTGAGGTTCAAACACCTTCAATGTACTGGTCAGTTAGAGAACATTGTTAGCTCCGTTAGATTTTCAAAGGTGAAAAGGATTAACACCACTGTAGACCATAATGGACTCATCCAGATCAGTGCATGGGAGAGTCTACTAAAGTTGCATTGGGGTGAAAGGGTTTAAAAGGACCAATGTTGTTACTTTCAGATTAAAGGAAGCCTATGATGAACATCAAAAACTAATGAAAGATTTACATGCGGAGCATAAAAAGAGACCACATGAGACGTCGGGACATTCACAGTGAGTATTCCGTGCTAATCAAGTTAAACTTATGATAGGCCTAACATCATTCAGTCAGGTTTAAGGTAAGAGCATCAGACATATAACAGTAGAGCCTATATTCCATGTTTGTCTGGGACCTATTTCATATAGTTTTGTTTGTAAGTACATCTTGGGATGGCAGAGTGTCCCTAAAATTCGGTCTTGTACTCTTTTGCCTCCAATGTACAGAAATATACCAAATGTTGACCAATATGGTTGAGGGAAATGGATTGCTCACAAAATCTGCCCCATTATATATAACGATCAGTTAATTTATTCAGGAGTCTTTATTGATTGTTGTTCCACTTATTTGTATTTCAGTGAGGAGCCTTCGGAGAAGAGAGTAAAGAATGAATCTGTACAGAATGGAGCCGGGGACATGAGTGTGCCACCTGATGGTGGTCATGCCAACTACCCCTACCACTGGGGAGGATACCAGGTACGTTTGGGATAATGGGGTTGTAATTCAAAGGATGGCATTTGTTGTGTTGTAATACAGTGAATTTCAAAAAGTGTCTCAAACAGTGGATTTTGGATGTGCAGGGATATTTAAGGGTGTGGCAGGTAGTTTCAGTTACTTCTGCAAATGGAGTGTCATAATTATACAACTCCTCAATTTTTAGTTCGAGATAATTTAGTTGTCAGTTTTGGCATTGCGATTTAACATTTGCATAGATAACCAGCTACATGATGGCTTATTTTCTGTTGTAAATTTGAATTTGGAGTCATTGTCATCGTAGTTAAATGTTATTACTACCACTCACAAGATACTAAAGCAGGGGTCGACGCTAACACTTGTCCGCTAGACCTGGACTAATAGATTTCAGCAAGGACTAGTGAATCACCTAAACCTAACCGGTCCTTGGACATGGGGAAAATATTATTATAAAATTAGAACATTCAAAATTTAGAAAACTGCTTAAAATAAGATACATTGCATGATAATTGTCAAAAAAAAATCCTAAAACTTCACCATATTTTTATTAAGTCCCCTACAGTCGATTACTTTTGATGTTTTGTGCTGTAGAACGCACAATGTTTCTTCATCAGGAAATCTTGGACTAGTTACATTGACGAAGGACTAGTAAATAAACTATTCAACTAGTGCTGTGGACTACCAAGCAAACAAAGTTAGTGTCTAACCGTGACTACAACTTGGAAAGACGGGACAGAAATATAGAAATCTCGATGAAGACGGTTTAACAGTTCTATTCACATTTCACTTTCTACTCACACTTCACTGATGTCGCTATTTTTGTTTCAGAACTCTGGATATAATTATGCCCCTCAATGGGGAGGACACTACGGGACTGGCTATCACCATGGTTATCATCAGTCCTGACCGACAGCACCACAGTCTCAAAGCTAGAGAATGACATGGACATTCATAACATTACCTAATTCAGTCCAGTTTAAAAATTATTACTGTGGCAATAATGTCTGCGAGAGAAATAATGAACTCGGTGAAATAATAGAATATATATATGAGCAATGTTATTTGTGATGAAGGAAGCCTGTCTTCAGAGTAATGCTGGATAGTCAAAGTTTGTTCAGTGATTATTAAATCATGTCGGGCCAATGACAATGCAATAATCCGGTGAATTTCTAGGATTAAATATTGGTTGTTGCACATTTCAGTCAGCAATGCCAGAGAGAAATAGTATTGATGAAATCACAGAATGGATAAAATTCAGTGCTGTGTAATGGGGTGTAGTAATTTTAGACAATTCTTTGACAGTCTTATCTTTGAATGGTAAGCATTGTGTGACTTTGAGCAATTTCTACATATTTCTCTGACAGACTTGTCACAGACAGTTCAGCGTTGTATGATGGTCTACAGCAAGTCCCCACTTGTGCTACCGTACGGCACTATAGGTTTGCATCCAACTTGTCAGTTTTTCTGTCTGTATCATATTATCTCATTTACTCCGTTACCTACAATTTCCAAATTTTGTATACAAGTGCTTCTTGAGATGGCTGAGGGGCACATCAGACTATAAACAGAGTTGTGGCCCTTCTTTCAGTTTTGATATCATGTTTAATTTGTATAGGAAACATGGATGTTTCACCATTTTCACGAAACTTGCCATTGCTTCTGTATCTGGGGATTTGTATTGTCTTAAATTGTCTTGGCCACATCCTTTGACCAGAGGAGGAATATGCATTCGTCCTTGCCTTGTTTCTTCACAAATACAGATTTGTCTGGATAGTCAAGAAAGGAATACAATATACATACCAATAATAACACAACAGTCGAAACTGAATTGTGGTTATCGTGTTATTGATACGCAGATCTGCATATTGAATGTCTGTATTGTGTCTAATAGTTTATGTCCTATGCAGTAAGCTGTATAAAGCTGCTCGAATGGAATGTACATGTACACGCACCAGCAGGTTTATCTACTAATTTCATTTTCTATACTCCAGGCAGATTTATCTGTTGTGTTGTCTTAATCCATAGAAAAGATAACCCCAGTTAAACTAACGTACTGTACAGTCTACTGTGTTGGAGGCGACAATTTAGTGCTACTTTACGATTTGTCTTTTTTATGCATAATGCTGCTTCATTGCAACTACTATTCTTCCTGCTAAATAGGATATGTAAGTCATTAACGTAATGTTGTGTTGGGGAAGACATGGTGATGACCACCCTCAAAGCATGATAGTCCATTACCACATTGACAGTATTGCAAGGCTTTGTTCAGAAAAGTGAAGACATTTTTCTATGTGCATCATTTTGGGGTTGTGGGTAGTAATGTTAGTTGCTCAGTAGGTTGAATCACTACTCCTTGGTGATTATTAAAGGCAATTTCTTGTGTTACTTTTGGTGTAATACTAAATGGTGTGGGGGATCAGATTTATGTTATGTTGTACGAGTACAACACATTGTTGATGTTAACGAAAGTGTTGGATTTTTATTAGTGTACTAAATTTGAATAAATTCAACTGATTTTAAAAGCATCTAGTTCTTGTTGAGTCTTCAATGACATTTTCTAAATACCAGGTAATGTTAAGGTTGCGAGTTCCATAATTTTGCTACTCTACAGGCATTTGCAAGTTATTTTCCCGCTCAAGTTCTGTTATTTCCTCTATATCATGTATAGACATTTGTAAGCTGATGAATAAATCCGAAAATCCCAGTAATGTTTCAGAAAACAAACATCAAGAAATCTTTGATCAAATCCCCTTGCAATTTGAAAAGGATTTTTGTTTTGGTGAAAAAGTAAATTTAAAAAAATTATTTCCTTTAGAAGTCTGCTATTATGAATAAAATAAAGCAATTCCAAACAAAATTCTAACTTTTCCTCACTATCAGATACAACATCAAGCACTGACACCCTACATTATAAATACCTAGACACTACTCACTTTCTCATGTGATGTCACGGAGTGCAAGTGCAATATGCACATAGATATATTTTATCCAATAGCACAATAAACAAGTGCCATCTGTGAGATGTCGGATGAATAACTTCTGAAATTGCTTCTATTACATTGTGCATACCTTCAACAGGCATATAGTTTTTTCAACACTCAACGTATTAATGTTCACTTTTTGGAAAAGTGAACGGAGCAACAAGGGCAGACCGAAGTACCATTCATTGAGGATGAAATAATGAGGTCGCATTACATCAGCATAAAACGACACACAAAAATTGAGAACATATTCTTGGTTGCAAATAACAACCATGATTTCTAGCAGAAGGAGTCGTCCGTTCTGGCCTGAAACTGACTATATCACTAAGATTAACCATATGTGTAAGAAATTGTTTCATAGCAAAGCTGCAATATATTAAAACTTCATTGCAGTGTAATGACAATTTAGAAATCTTTCTCACCTCTGCAAGGTACAATGTCTAGACGTCTAAACTACAGGTATTTGTTCCATGTGGTCTATTTATGTACACATACATTTTTCTCAACAAACAAAAGCCAAAGATTTTTCGAACATTTGTGACTAGTTGGACTTCTTGGAAGAACTTTATTTTCCCACACAATAGTAGATATCAAAGATTCATCCAATCTGTATTTTCTCTAATAGTTGTACAGCGGTTCTATCTTTAAGGATAGGACTAATAACCTAACATCCATCCCTTATTTGAGAATCCATTGCTGAGTTATTGGTATAAGCATGTCGACTGTTCCTGTCTATACTCTAGGTACAAATGTCCATTCCTGATGGTACAGCAGGTAAAAATGCACCATTGCTTACACTTAAGTTTAATTTTTACTGTCCACATGGTAGCTGAATTGTCTGTTCTAAATGAATTGTGTTAATCATAATTTCCATGAATTGCTATCGAGATGTTTTCCTCGTCTCCGTATGGTAGATAAAGGACATCGTATAGAACATCTGTCATTGTCACCAAAACTGGAAAAGAAAGAAGAGTTACTAAGTAATGCAGGAGCCACAGGTTCACACAACATATGTATACCCTAAAATAGCGTATTTTCATTTTTTAGCATAAAGTAATCCGGGCTTATTTTGAAAGCTGGCGTTCTTTCACGGCCGTCTTATTTTCTAAGCCCTTTAGACTGAAAGGCAATTATTCTCAAGTCCGTTAAACTTTTGAAGCCTTTTAATGGTGTAGGCCATAGTTCAACTCGACTCCAAATTTCGTGCTATAAACAGGGAAAATTTTGCATATAAATCCTAAATGCATTATCTATTTTATCTAGTTTTCTATTGTCAAGATATCTTTTTCACATGATATGTCAAAGTTGGTTTAAAAATCCTGGAAAAAGACATGTTTTCCATTTCATAAAAGATACATGAAAAGTTTCCTCATATTTTATTAAAGTAAGCTCCAATATGAAATGGAAACCAATTCAAAACAGTTATTCACGAAAACAACATTTTCTCGGGCTGACTTAAATCTAAATAATCATTTAAACTCTAGATCTGCATGCATTCCTATTGCAGTATTTTGAAGCAATGGTTTTCTTAACCCAATCACAGCCAAGCTTGGTGTTATTAAACCTTGATTATAAGACATTCTCCATTAAAACCAAATCATGCTATGAAATACAGCACACTGATTGTCATGTCAAATACCAGCAATGATGGAACCTCTGCCAGGGTTTGAAAGATTTATCTGTTTATATTGGGTACTTCACCCCTGAAATTTCATAATGAGCTATTGCAACCCTTGAATTGGAAGAGTTCAAATGTGTCTTCAGGGGTGAATGAGTTAAAGTAACGGCCTTGAACCAAAGTTTTTCCTCATTGAGTTGTCGTTACCCTTGTTTTTTTCAACACTTACGTATCTGTCCTTCCGCTAGGACGGCTGCGATGGGCTTACACTGTGTCTCACACAATTTGTCTGGTACAACGTGGACCATTACCTCGCCCTTCAGCTGAATCAGGATCAACAGCTGTTTGTGGATAGGTACCTGATGACAAACATGTAAAGGTCAAAGGTCATGATGAACCAAAACATTACAATGTGTAACAGGAGAAAGAGGAATGCAATGGCCAGACCGGGTTTCGAACCCGGGACCCTCAGAACTCTAGACGAACGCTCTACCAGTGCAGTTCCGCTTCACAATGATTAGGAATTTTGAGATCAAAGTAAAGGGCCACCAAACAGTGTCCAGATATTCAAAGAATGAACTCCTCATATGTAAGAATTGATAACATTATGTCATTACATGACAACAGGTCAAATATCTTCCAGTAAGACGATCTAAATTTTGAATGCTGCCGAATACACACCAGTAAAGGTTCCGCTGCGAATTTGGGTTTCCCGTGTGACATGAACAGCCAGTTGCTGGTGTCTACCTCCACCATCTGAGGCATGAAGTAAGGCCGACGGTAAAATTCCGACCGGAATGCCTTCCCTGCTTTAGGATGACAATTCTCCCTACAACAACAGTAAAACTGGCTCAATACACCATCATTTGACAGAAACAATAGTAAAGATTACATAGACCTTGATCTTGTATAATGAACTCGTTATCGGGGATTGTGAAGATTTGTCTCTTGTCAACAAATCATGATTTCCTTTGTGAGAACAAATATCTCAAACTGAGTTGATCTTAATAGAAAATAGCTACTGCCCTTAATATCTGTTAATGGTTGGTACGTTTGTACAAAATCCCAATAGGCATTGGCTAAAGTATGAAATGCTACAAGTAACCTTAAAAAAACTGTGAATTAATTAAATTTGGTGATTTGATGATCACCATTCATTACTAAATTAAAATGAAAATGAATTATTATTAAATATAATAAAGTGACTTAGTGCTAATTGGTGACCCACCACTGTAGAAAGAAGTCCTGGTTTCTGATCTCTGCCATCACTCTCCTGTGGTTAGGGGTCTGTTTGTCCTTTTTAACTGTGATGCTGGTCGTCAAGTTACACACAGAGTGATGCATCATGATCTTGTGTTCCTCATACAGCTACAAAAATAAACAAACCGTGTCATAATCAATATTTTCCAAATACTCATTGTGCTGAACACAACCAGGAGGTAATTTTGAAGTGATCAATTGAATGAAATGGGCCTGTAGACTATCCCTTATCTATGACCACATCATTACATAGTGTTTATGTTACAGTACTTTTTTGACTCCAGGGTTATACTACTATATCATGTTCTCTGTACCCTAGGAATATGTCATGGCAAATCAAAGTCACACAGTTAGCTATTTGATTGGTTTCAAGTAAAAATTGAAAAAACAACATCAGTAGGCAGATATAGCTGTCCTTTGAAGACTACAGAGGAGCAAAACCCATTTTCAAAGCTATCAATTTTCCAGTCACGCTTCCATGTGATTTCTGTTGATTTACATTAAATGATCAAACTAGTCTCCTCATATAACCCACATGGTGGTGATTACAGAGCCTTCAAATGTGTGGTGACGTGTTCCAGGGGTGCAGAGAACATAAATAAACAAAAATCCCTAAAATTTCGAGTACTGGAAACAATATGCATGTGATCATCATCAGATGGATAAATTATCTTTCAGAATTTACATTGTACAAATAATGTTTACAACAAGCGATTCTTTTATGTTTTTTTCAAAATATTAACTTTTCCTTATTAAGGGTCACATTATTTGTCCCTGAGTAAGAATCAAATTATCAAAATAGTTTCTTGGCAACCAACCTCTGATCTTAACCCTTTCACCACTGTAGACCATAATGAACTGATCCATATCAATGCATGGAAGATACTACTAAAGTTACATAGGGGTGAAAGGGTTAAAAGGTGGCAAGGAGAACAAATGACAACCCATATTTACCTCCTTAATTTTAGCGACGGTTATGTTCTGTTCTGGCCAACCTTTCAAGCCATCCTCCACAATTACTGGGACGTCTTTCTTCAGATACTCCTCTGCGAAGTACACGGAGTCGAGGTCACTTGCTCTCTCTATGGTGTCAATATCCACACAGGACTACGAAAGCAAACAAAGAGTGCATGTTTTAATTGGCTGAGAGGAAGATTTGTTGTTACAGAGCTTTGTAAATTTATATTGTTGCTAATTCACTAAGTAGATGCAGAAACCTGCACGAAAATACTTATCAAAACTTACATGTATATAAATGAACAGCAATTTCTGTTTTGTGTTGTCCCATGGATATATGCTTTAAATAGCAATCCAAACTTTCAATTGTCTTTCAATTTTTCAATGCAGTTCATATCTTGACAAGGTTTGGGTTTTGATTGATCTGTTGAAATTATCCAATTAAAAAATTCTGTATTATCCAAGATGATATCCTTATTTTTAAACTGCAATAATTCTACATGTACATACTTTGCAATCATCCTCCTTCAAGTCATCGGTAAACAAAGGGTTGTTAATCAGACAGGTCCAATCAAACATGGCCGACCAATCCCAATACGGTAGAATCTGGATAAAAAAACATGAATAAATTATAAATAAAGACTTGATTATTGCTATTTAAGTACATGACAGTATTGAGTACTAGAAACTAGACAGACAAGGCAAAGTATTACTTATAGCAATCCTCATTCCATACCTTTTGACAAACTTTGGTATCAAGAATGAATAAAGGGCCATAACTCTGTATAATACATATATGTAGTGGGCACATTACACTGTTATTAGTGCCAGACACTCTTACCATGATCCCAAGAAGTATTGACACAAAGAAAAAAAATCAGAAACTGTATGACATAATAGTCTTGTCAGCTGTTTTACTGACTATGTCGGACTGTGAAGTCATTCAACTGTTTTCATTGTTTACATTACATTTAGTTTAAAAACGGACCTGCTGCCAACTTATGATACTGTTTAAGGTATTTCATAGAGGCTCATGCATTCCTGAAGTATCTTTGTGTTCACTATTTTTGAGAAAAATGTAAGAAAAATGCTTCAAATCTCAAGAATGATGGCATGTATTTTCATTTGATATTTTACAATAATTCATGAAGCTAACAAGGCTAATGATAATGAGTGAGAACCTGTAGTGTTTTGAATGGTGTTACTGGTAAACTCTCACTTGCTTTGCATGCTTGGTGTTCGGTTGTGATTTATATGATAGTGAATGCATGGATACTTCAGGAATGCATATTCAGGTATTTTTTTTCATAATTTCATTATTCATTGCAGTTTTGCGCCACTCAAATTCTGCATTAAAAAGTTACTTTTCAGACGAAATCAACAATATTTTCAACAAATAATTTCGGCAAAGGTAATTATTGACATTGTTCTTGACATGGGTATGACAAGCAACTTCCATTATTTTTTTATTTTGAGGAAAAATCATGAGCCCATCATACACCCACATTAAAACTTGTCACCAACAAATATGCGCATAAATTTTATATTATAAAAATTCGAAGCGGCCTTCGTTAATTATTTTTACTAACATTTTCTCACCCTCGTTATATATTCCACCATAATGCACGCACATATGTTGATTATTTCTTAAATACCAATAATTAGCCGCTAGTTTAAAAATAAAATCACTTTGTACATATTTTTATTAGCATTTTGGGCATAATAAA
>JAUMHH010119751.1:2887-21117 GCA_032359455.1 Chlamys rubida
GAAAATTTCTATGTTGATGTTTTAACATACAAAAAATATACGGGATTCATTTTGAAAGCACAAAATAAAGTATGTCGTTGATGCATTTAAACCTATATAAAACAAAGTCAACATGACCTATTTATCAATTATTTTTTTGTTTCTGTCATGTTCATTCTGCGCAGCTTTTGTGCTACTCAATAAATTGATAAAACATGAAGAAGGGGTCCAAACGTATTATGTAGTGGTGTAACAAGTGGCGACATTGATGAAATTGTTACTCCGCTATACTTACTTGCTAATATTTCCGAGATGTTCTGCCAACTGACCTTCATTTCATGTTACTTCATGACGGGAAAAACCCAAAGTATATTTATGTTACAGATCAAACGTTTTGACCTTTATCTTCTACGTAAATTTATTATCAAATCTTTAAGTATTTTCATTTCCATCGTTTTGACATTAATTAATGAAGTAATATCAAATGAAATTTCATTGATATGATTTATGAGACATAGGTTCCTCAATTTGTGTAAAAAGGTTTGTGTAAAAAGGATAATATATAAAAATCCTTTTCCAATTTTTCATAGGTTG
Source organism: Chlamys rubida (assembly GCA_032359455.1). Classification (NCBI taxonomy): domain Eukaryota; kingdom Metazoa; phylum Mollusca; class Bivalvia; order Pectinida; family Pectinidae; genus Chlamys; species Chlamys rubida. The sequence continues at coordinate 3,461 of JAUMHH010119751.1, forward strand.
CCCCATTGCCTAGAACAACTATCAAACGGGGAATGGACATTGGTCCGTCACAAGGTAAAACGAGATAAAAGCGAAAGAAATAATCAGTTGTCACCACGTTATTTAATATAGGCTTTTCATGTTTTCATCCGTTGCGTATTTTCATGAGTCGAAAGGAGTACTTTTGTCGATAATATGTGCAATGTTTAAGATATTTCTTTAAAAGTCATTTTAATTAAAAGATATAAACATGTTTCAAAGACATTTATTTACGTATATTATTTTTCTTCATATCATGATGTTTGATAAGAACGTTTGTAAAAGTCAGATTTATATTCATTGACATTGTTAAAATATTATTATATGCAACACTGAACATGTCAATAAGTTAGTTCATGATGTATAACTATCAAAATATACTTGGTTGATGTGATTAGTATATTTTATATTTAAACAAAATTTCTGTAATCCTAATCTGAAACGACGAACGACTAACCAAGGACATTTTATAACGCTTTGTATACTCACTGTTTCTGTTATAAGTTACAAAACAGTTTTATTTTTCAAAGTTCTGAGATCAACACCCTATTGGTAAACTAGCACTTTGAGCATTGTTCAGAAAGATAATATGTCTGTGATTGCAAAATTTTGTGATTCAACTAATATTTTATTTGTATTACAACAAGTGAAATAATGAAGTATGACAACTAGGAATGACCATCTCAATCATATAAAATTCCTGGATGCTGAAGATTATTTCGTTGATTAACATCAGGTAAAGTGCAGTATGAAGAAAAGTTATGTATTGCACATTATGCATATTTTTACTGAAATATAAAAGCATGATTCTTAATATTACCAGATGCTCACGAGAAACAGGCTCAGAATCCGCAGCGTACTAGTCAGAGTGACAAGAACACCGACCCTTCATATCCGATCTCTACCAGGACACCAACCAAACATGAATTACCTCAGTCAACATCCGTGGCAAATCAGAATAATATGTTTGCATCTGATCCGAAAAAAGGAAAATATACCAATGAAGAAGACATTGATGACGAAAATGAAGGAACAGTAAACGATTCTTCCGTAAGTACAACAGGTGTAAATGTTCGTCCAAACATTTCTGATGGTGCTGAACACACAAACGACAGTGATATGAAAAGTGGACAAATGTGTGACATAGGCACAATAATAGCGCAAGACAACATGCAGCCAAATGGAGATGCTACCAACAAACCCACTCTCACAGTAACCAACGGTAGTATGACTACAAACGACAAAGTATGCAACATAACCACGTTGCCATTACAGCAAAGTGACGTTGCAGATAGTAAAGAAACTTGTGCCATTGTCGCGTTGACAATACCTAACAACAACAAAGCGGCGAAAAACGAAGGAGTAACTAGAAAATATATATCGGATGCGGACGTCAGTGATGTTTCATACTCCGAGCGCAACCCTAGCTACGCAGAGGAGAATGCCCGCAGAGAAACATACAGAAAATGGCCATCTGCAGCAAACCAAAATATTGAATCTTTGGTGGACGGTGGATTCTTCTATACAGGTATGAAAACAATTGACATAACATAGATGATAAGTCGGTTTCCCAAATATTATTTATTAATATTGAAACTCTTAAATGTTTTAGGAAATGAAGATATCGTGAGATGCTTTTTCTGTGATATTGGTCTTGCGGAATGGAGTAACGACGATGATCCATGGGAAGAACACGCTCGTCACAGTCCGGATTGTCCATATCTCAAGGATCGAAAGAGCGATGAGTTTATCTCCGCTATCCAAGCGAAATGGTTGAAGGTAAATTAAATAAAAACTTACTTTTAAAGATTGAAGAGTATTTTTTGCACTTTCATGCTGGTATAAACGCAAATCGGTTACAAGCATATATCATGAAGCTCGCTTAGGCTCCATGGTAAAAATGTCTGTAACTGATTGAATACTAACTATTTCGTTATTATTGACTTAAATTCCTATATCCCTTATATATTTTATATTGTTGAAAGGTCTGCGTCATTATATAAGTGCAAACGAGATTCCTGGAACAAACCTAAATTCACCTAAAGGTTTGCTTCTAACGGTCGTGTCATTTATTTGAGGCGGGAGAAGAAGCTTCATAATAACGCTGATCAAAATGCGTTCATAGGTATATGAACTCAATTTCTTCTTGTAATGTGTATGAAGGAATTTGCAGCAGAAATGTAAATATAATACCTCAACTTCAATAACAAAGATTAGTGTTGTTTGCATTTTGTTTACATGCGGGTAAGCATTCTGATTATAATTCTAGAACAATAAATTAACACTATAAAATACATCAATGCTTCTCTATGGTGAAATCACAATACGTTGCATGTTTTTCATATATTATGTTTGTTTGAATTTGTATTTAGATCTATTCACCAAGGCAGCCGCAATATACTGATATGATGACAAGATATGAAACATTTAAATCCTCCTGGCCAGGTGATTCTGTATTGCAGTCACCAAAAGAACTGGCAGCCGCTGGCTTCTTTTACACAGGTATACTTGATTTAAGACTCACAATCACTAGTGCTAGCATACAATACAGACTTATACAAATGCAGGATCACACGACGTTTAGCGATATGTCGTGTGCACGAAGAAAACAATCGCTTTGAGATAGCTAACGTTGTTGTAAATTAAAGAATCGCTAATTTGTTTTAAAGTATGATACATGTACCACATGCTCACTACATCAAGGCTCCATGTAGCTATTAATTTTCAAGTTAGATAATATATCTGTTCAATTTTAAAGCATCATAAATGGTACTTGTATAGCAAAATTAACATGGACGGTTTCTCCTCACGCAGGGCATCTTACTCGTCAAAGTGTGAACGTGTCAGGTGTCACATAAAAAGCAACTAAAAAGTGAAACAAACGCATTTCACATACATGCTAGTTCGAGCTGTTCTCGGTGAATAATAATTAACCGATCAACTATCTCAACTAGCGAATGAACACCTATACTGTTACGAACAGATGGTTAGAACTAAACTTATTAAACCGCACTTACCTTGAATATTGATCAGCGTGAAAATCAGATCTAGTGAGATACCTCCCAGAAATCCTTACCGACCAGAGACATATTTTAACAACTGTTCAAGAAAATATAGCGTTTGTTGTATCAATTGTATCCAATACAGTTGAATATATAGCAATGAGAATCTCGAGCTCACTTATAGACATGTCTACACCCTGTCCTGGTATCCTGGAGTCCGTCCCCATTCTTGACAGTTTAACAATCATGGTAATAATGCGTAAAATGTATCGGGAAATTGAATTTAATGCAAACTATGCTGATCATAAATGAAATAACTATAAAGTGTGCCTCATTACTCACGAGCCCTTCGATTTTTTTAAATTTCGTTATACTAATCGAACTATCGATCTAAAACCAACATCTGTGCAGACAGCTGTAAATTATACGCACAAGACACGTGTATGTTTATCTGCTAGGTTAATTGTGAAACTAGTTTGAATTGATTCAGAATATGATTAAATTCTGTCCTTACCGGTATGCGTCTTCCAAATTTTACAAATGGTGTGTTAAAAAAGTATGAACTTTAATTACTCTACAGTTGATCATGTGAACTATCATATATACATAGATTGTTAAATGATGTATTTTTTGCAAAGGTATTAAACAAATAAGAATTGAAACCAAATGATAGGATATTGTGTATTAAATCACGACACTTATTTATATCAACTACAGTCAAATGGGTTTCTATTCCAGGGACAACAGACGTCGTTCGGTGCCACTACTGCGATGGAGATTTGCGTGAATGGGAACCCAAAGATGACCCATGGGTTGAACACGCCCGCTGGTTTCCATCTTGCAAGTTTGTTTTGAAGATAAAAGGGTTGAACTTTGTTCAGGCCGCGAATACAAATGTACGTTTATTTTTAATATATCACACATTGAAAATAGTTATTTTGCATTGTATATTACATTCTACTAGTTTTGCTATGTAACCTGTCATTAGTAAATTACAGCATTATTGATAGGTAATCCATGCGAGTGATTTGTGTTTCTTTACCCCATTAACCATTGCCATACAAAGTTCCCCTAAGAGTCCCCCTTTTTGCTAGTGGAAATATTTATGAATTAGTGCCTTTGGGTAAAGGTAAACATGTTCCTGAGTCACAGCGTATGAAATTGGACACTCTCTCAGAACAACAGCGTAAATATTCATGTTTTTTGTGTCTCTCCTTTTCATGTTAATAAAAAACGAACTCAGACAGTTTTATACGTTTGAATGCCTTGTGGTTCTTCTTGAAATATCGCTGTTAGAATGCTAGATAAACCCATAGGGTAATAATCTGAACTAAAAATCAACTTTAAAATCCACAGCGTTCCAGTCCGTACTGAAAACTAAATATTTAAGTGCTAGATACAATTACATGGACACACCATAGCATACCAATAGGTTCTGGAATCTTAATATTTGGAGTGCTAAAGAGTGTCAATAAGTACATACATATAAATCAGCATTTTAATGTTTCCTAATTTCTTAACGTATCGTTTCTTTAGTTGCTTGAATTTAAAACTTGTGGCTAGTACATACACAAGGAACAATTTGTCAAAATATAAACACACTCTCATTCAGTTGCACACGTCATAATCAGACCTTGCATCATAATAATTGTTATCATTATCATTACCATAAAATAAAAATGTCATTCATGCCTCACCTGCTACATGTATTTACATCTTATGCCAGTTAATATTTTTCGCGTATATTTGCTAACGTTACAAACTTGCCTTAATCATTTCTTTTAGAATTTCGAGTTTGAGTAATCAATTAAAATAAAACATATTAAGTGTTCATTTTTATTACTTATTCGTGAAATTAGTACAATCGTCTAAATGGTATTCATCCTCTTTTGAACATTCATAATATAAAATACATTTTGCTTTTCTAGGTACGTCTCTATAGCAGTCACGTTCAGTGTATAGGTCATATGCAGATCAACGTATGTTAGAAATATGTTTTAGATATTGTAGTATAACTTAATGTCTTAATGTAGATATTGCTGTAGTCGAATACTCTCAACATAATACTGATAAAAAATCCGGTAGAAGAGGAATGCACTCTTCCGTACTTAAAACAGAAAAAAGGCCTACATTGTCTGATACTACAGTATACGGGTCCGAAATCGACACGTTGTATGTGTCAAATGCTTCTGACAACAGCGAACCGGTCTGTATAAAAAGCAGAGTCGGTGTGAACATAGCGTAAATATGGCGAAATTGTACTTAATATGAATAGGAGGTCATTAACGTATTTAAACGCATCTGAGGCTATCAATAGGTCAACTGTAATTAACTTCCAATTAATATCATATTTTTTATTTGTATACGTTCGTCGAATTTCGACGGACGTATGTGGTATTATGGTATAGCGTTTACGTCCGTCCGTCGTTCCGGTTAAAGTTTGGGTGCAAGTTTCTTCAGTGGTGTACAGTTTGGTCAGATCATGTGGTATTGTCCTAAATTTTGGCATGGATGTTCATGTGGGGTCTAAAAAGGACAATATGGATTTAATGTGGGACAATAATTTCTATTTTGGAACTTTTGGACGTGTTTGGGACTTAACTTTTCTCGCGCGATTTCTCGGTTAAAGTTTTGGTGCAAGTTTCTACAGTGGTGTACAGTTCAGTCAGATCATGTACATGTGTTATTGTCCTTATTAGGTACTTTAAATATCAAACAAACAAAAAATCCTTGCATAGGGTCAGACGGGCGTATTATGAATCCGTTTGCGGTGCTCTTGTTTCATATGTTTTTAATATTCAGCGATAGAAAAGATGCAATCAACATGTTTTCTATGAGATGGTAGAACATATAAGTCGTAAATGTTGGTAAAGTTATTAAGGCCACCATAATTTATGATTTAAGGTTAAACATTTTAAATGTGTTATTCATTGTCAGCATACAAATGTATATTGTTAAGGGACCATACCATTTGTGCTTAATCTTTAAAAAGCATGTTTATTCTTTGTTCAAAGCTCTTACAAGTTGCTTAAATGCGAATACGAATACAGCTGGATGGGCTGCCTGTTGCCTTGTTTTTGTTTGCATCATGTACAGATTAAACTTTACAAAACTGGGTTAACTTTCTCACTAATGAATACAATACCACCCAAAATGCGATATTTGTTTACCGAGACATGGGTACGAAAGTAACATAGACTACAATTCAAAATGTATCATCTAAAGTTCACCTCAAAGTATTAATCACCAGATGTAAATTCTAATACCTGGCACAATGTTCTGCAATAGATATATTATAGGTTACAAAATCAGTCAATTCTACCATACGGAAGAGATGGAACGTCTTATTCTATTAAAGAAGTGTTTGGTATTTTCTTTCCCGAACAAATAACTATGCACAGTTTTAAAGGTAAAGTCAGTACATATATATTGCAGTTAAGAAGTTCATCTACTTATCTGATTGCACTTCAAACAGGGATAACTTTAATATTTTTTTTATTGTTTCATACATGAACACTGTCCGGAAATGAAAACCTGCTGTTCCACTGTGATGTAGCTCGTTTATGGTATTTATCTTAGTTATAAAGCTATATATATAATGCAAATATAAAAATAAAATGAACCTGAGATAAAACAAAAATGTACAGTTAATCATCTGCACTTAAAGTAAAACATAAAATATTTAAATACATTTTAACATCAATGTGTGCCAAAAGTATATGCATATTTATTGACGTCATCTTATTATGAAGACTTTTCAGATTTTCAGGCAAGCTTTGAAGAGGAAGACTTCGAAGAACAAATGCTGTCTTCTCAAGCAAAAGAAATAGGATCATATGTTGTTCGTTCAGATGCCACCTGGAGATGGGAAAACAGAGCAAAACTTGACCAATTAGGTTGGTATTACACATTTGTTAAAGATGTTACTGATCAGTTTTGGACATTATATTTAAAAGGTTTTAACATAAAAAATAGAATATATGTCCAATTGTAGTATATGAATAAAGCTGAATATATATCACGTTTACTGACATTCACGTATACACAGATAGTTGATATATAATGACAGATTGAAAAAAGATTTATTTAGAATCTTTTACATGTAAAAGGGAAACGTTACATTTGTTGCTTTGGTGAAATAGCACATTTATAAAACCATTTATGAATTTAGCCAAATCAGGCTATTGGTCCAAGGAACAAGCAAATCCTTCAATAAGATTCACCAGTTTGGAAATAGGGATAAGTTGGTCTTGAAACGAAGCGACACGTTAGATACGTACATTATTTATGTACATCTGTATACAGTTAAACTTAAAAACTATAAAATTACTCATTTGCATATGAAGCCCGGATGGCGATTGTTATTGGCGTCGATGACCCCGACTGACCCTGACACGTCATGAAATTGATTGTTAATGACGTCATGGACAAAAGCGTGACCCCGAAAGGTCAACGTAATTCCGCCTCACTTTGAATATTTCTGACGTCATCAATCCACAGCCGAGAGCACCAGAATTTGATGAAAACACTCAAAAGTAGAATAGTGGTTTTTGTCGGTGATTTTGGTTGATATGAATTTTCCGCGTCGCCAGTAAAACTCAGTTTGCGACAGTATAGTCACGATATACCGCCGCGAATTTCAAAATACAGTAGGATTATCCCCTAATAGTATCATGTATTGTTAATATGATAATATAAAATGAGAAATTTTGTTTTGTCAGGAGTTCTTGAGGTCAACAACTCTTCAGCCTCTCTGAAAAACATCCTGAATGATGATTACGACGAGGTTGATATGGACAGTACACATACTCCGGGACCTGAAATGCGAATTCCTCACCGTAAGATTGCACTTTTTGTACAGTTTGAAAGGCACATTTCGTACTATAATATTTACAAATTCCTCAAAATAGTACAAATTCTTCAGAGGAAAATGTACGCCTCCCCAAGACAGATGAAAAGATGACCTTATTGCTCACAGTTTGTTCTCCTTTCTTTGTTGAATTGCTTTTTATCCAATACTGTTCTATATTTTACAATAAAAGCCAGTAGAACAATCGATTGTCATATTGATATAGGTCAACAGCTCTTTATTGGTCATGTAATCGTGTTATATTTTCATATAGTAGAGTAAACAAGTTATCATATACAATATGAAACGTGTACCTGAATGTAATTCGAATAATAGTGTAATATTCAACTCTGTGTATGCTGCCTTTAGATACGTATGCTATTTGATCAACTGTTGGCACATACCTTCTGACACTTCAGTAGAGAGTAAATGTTTTACCACATAAAAGATAAGTTCAATACCCATGTTAATGGTACAGATTATGTAGGAATATGTTATCAGTTTAAATTAAATATGTTCCGTTGGTGGTGGTGGTGGTGTGTGTGTGTGTATGCTGGGGGGTTACAGAATGTCAGAAATTCCATGTGTGTATTATCTTACAGTTGTTGTGTGATTGAACAACGCCCCAAAGCTACCGTGCATACATTGTGCGTACACCTTGTGCGATAAAATGCGAACATATGTGTTATATGGTAAGATCGATTAATAGATGTATCGGAATGCTCATTTTGCTCTTTTTCTAATTCTCCAACGCATGTTACACGTTATAACAATAACTGTAAAACTGTAAATAATGGAACTCTATTGCCAGGTACGGCACAAGTACACATACGTAGTGAATTGCATAGAGTTGATGACTGATTAGAGTTCATCGATGATTTAATAGTTAACGTATCAAAACACAACTGGACCTTACCTGTGTTAATTTGGAATATTACGTCTTTGGTGGAAATTTTACACCTCCTTTACACTTGACTAAGCATACAAAATTAAAACCCCTGTTACTTGGTATTTGACAGATACCTGGTAACTGCATTACATAATATCTGCGCGTACAGTACATATATGTAAGTGATCGTAGACTTTCAAACTTACCGATTAAGTTAGATTCAAAAGAATTTTGGTACTTGCTTCGCCTATTACTGTGAGAAAAATAGATAACCATGTAAATCTGACTGAAACATGGCAACATACCTAAATCAGGAACGATAGAGGTTTAAATACGAAATCGTATTCATTCTCAGGCCACTCCTTTATATGTATATCAACCATGATACTTATCAAACAACTATGCGATAGGTATCGCTCAGTTGTGTGAATGTGTGACGTATTGCGATTCTACAACTGTACAACCAAACAAATAACTACAGAAATTTTTTGGAATATCTCATTGAAATTTTCTTTTTTTTGTTTTTTGGTTATATATTATTCCGTTGTTTTAATAGGCATGTTGGATAGCATTGACGATACAGAAAAAGCAGTCCTTATTAAGACACGGGAGGGGAGGGAAGGAGCAAAAGAGTCTTTTTTACAGAAATAGAAATTGAGGGTTGGGGGGGGGGGGTGGGAAGACAACAAGCAGTAAAAAAGTCAAAGTGGTAAAGATGCTGAATTCATGTGTATCCATCTATTAGTGCAACTATTTATTTAACTGAAACATAATAATAATTTTAATTTCAATAGTAAAGTGGCAGGGAGTTACATTTCTTTCTTTTAATCAAAATTTAACTAACAGAGGTAAAATATACAAATGTATTCTATCCCTTTGGGGTTTGTCAGGGATTGGGAGTGATTTCTAATAATATATTTCATTTCTTCCAAGAATTTTACATTTTTAAAGCAGTATCCACCCCTTTGCCTAAAGAACTATATTTTTGGATTCTGTAGTGATCTATAATAGCATTTTTTAAAGCATGAATTGATAGAGTTTGTTGCAAGCATCTTGATCCTTGAAGAGTTGAGGAAAAGATGTTCGACAATGCCATAGAAGAGAAGTAGCATTGGCGAACAAAGGATAAGGATAGTAAAGTAAAGGGAAAAAACATACATTAATATAAAGTCAAAAACATGGAATGACGCACTATCAACCATACACACTAATCACTAAAATGCCTTACTAGGTTACATACGATCTTCACATCTTTCTCATCAACGGAAGTTATTGGTGTGACCGGATATTTGATATAACATATAAACAAGGACAGGTTCCGGGCAAAAAAATCCGGCAAAGTAAAAAAGTTGAGCCAGTGACAGACGAATTTTCTCCATCAGCCACCTACACATTGTACTACATACCTACGACAGAGGCCTGCTACTGTATATATGTGGCTACAATGTATTTACCAAATAGAAACTTACTGTACATAAGCACATCTGTACATGAATATATCTTGAGAAACACATACCTTTATTTTTTACCTTTATCCAGCATGCAGGGATACACATTTTTATGAAGTTGTGAACCTACACAATCACATTTTTACACTAATCAAATATCTTCCAGCTACAAAAGTGTATTAACCTTTTTACATTTAACCATAAAATGAAAAAAACACCTATGCTTTATTTTGTACCTGTGGACATATGTATATATATTCACTTTTTATACTTACCCAGTATATACTTGCATCACATATGTGGTAACAGTTATTTTTACTTTCTATTTTTTCAGCAAATACTTGTAACACTAGGTATGCCTTTAAACAAGCTTTTGCTTTTTGTATTAATCCCTGAAATACTTGCAACATTTATTTGCATATGGATATACATATATGTATACTGGTGGAAACATATATATATATTTTTTTTAACTTAATTATGCTTACTGGAAAATATTCTTATATTTATCAAATATAAACTTGCTACACATATATATGTATGTGTGCACCCATGTGAATAAACCGACATTTGGGCACATTTCCACACATATTAGCCTTCATCTTTTTATCTTGACCCAGCATGAATTGGAAAAGCGTGCAATACATATGTGTTAATTGTATTTCTTGCATTTATCTTATATTCATATTTTGAACTTTTTACATTTTCGTACATCAAATTCTTTCAACATTTATACATGTATAATCCTAGACAAGTTTTTTTACTTTTAACAATTATCCAGGAACGACTTGTTACACATGCACTAATGTACATTTTCAGTTATATGCATTATAACACATGCATTAATTGTTCTTATATATCATTCACATGTGTTTACATGGGAAATGTTTTATGACTTCCTTTTTGACATATTTATTTAGTATAAAATAGTTATTGACAGTCAATGCGTTTAGAAACATATATTAACATACATGCTTATGGTATATTATATTAAACTATTTACAAAGTATGTGTATTTTTTATTGAATATGCAGCACGATTGTGTAGATTTTATCTGTAGGTAATCTCTGTGAGCACATATATTACGTCCGGTCTTCCATTTTTACAGTTATCCACGAGTACACTGTAACACATACATATACTAGTTATTATAATTGTGAGCAAATTTTGCCAGCTCTCTAACAGATTATATGTGTACATTCAGGTCTAGCTATATTTGTGGAGCACGTTTATACCTCATATACTATATAACCAAACTTTTTCACATCTGTTTTGTTATAAATGGGTTTCGTTTTTTTTTCTTTTTTTTACAAAAAGATATATACCTTGGTACCTTAGTGTTATGCCGTCATGATATCATATTAAATTAAGGTCAGCGCTCGGAGATAATTCCGAGATATTGGGGGCGGGTCAAATTCATTAATTACCTGATTTTGACAAAACTACATGACATTAGCACATAGTTGAAAAGTAGGTCACAGTGACCCAGTTTTAATTCAGCTAAATTGTGTCAATGATGTATATTTGTTCGTGCCTAACACATATAATACCCTTCAATTAGCAATAGCTGGCTTTAAATAGCTACAAACACATATTATGAAGAAGCATTTTAGCAAACTTAGCTCGTGATGAGGCAGATGCATGCATCTGAATTTCAGATACTGTAGTACACATTGAACAGTTTTATATGATTAAAGTGTATATTGCTATCTAGTTGAAAACTATTTTTCTGCCAATGCTTTAGTCAAGTTCAGAACTGTCTACACTGCCATTATAAGTAGAATTATCTCATAAATGCATGTTTGTGTCTATTATAGTGTATTTACCGGTACAATGAAAGAAAGTGAAAACAACAATGGACGTGAAATACATTTACATTTAAAATCCATGAAAACTGGTTCTGAAGTATATTGGTGTTGGGACAAAAGAAAAGGATCCATTGTTTAGTTTATTCATTGTCACTATCAGAATCAGACCAGCTCTCAATCATCATAGCATCAAACACACAACTGAGATAGTGATAATTTGATGAGGCACTTGGATGTGCTATACCAGTTTGATGATTCATCATAGTAAAGGTACCAGAGGGCAGATGCAACGTGAGCACAACAGCACACCACTCTGGCGCCAATCTTACACTGGTAATTCCTACCTGATACTGGAGTCAACGTTGAACTTTTGAAGCAACATGCCGAAATCGAATGTATACTTTTATCAAACTCAGGCTTGTCCCTGTAAGCCGCGAGCTCATACTGCCCATCTTAAGACACACGCTATACAGTATGTGACTAAGCATGTTTCAACTGATAAATCCCAATCGTAAGATCTCTTAGCGCAAGTTCAATCATTAAAGGGAAACCAGGCAAAGTAGCCTCATCAAGTTTTATCCCTTACTTCCTAGCTAGGCCCCTACTCTCAATTTGAAATTTCAATGTATTGGGACTCTGTGACAATGTTAGATTTCTCTCAGCAATAACAAAAAATCGTAGGCAAGTGGGGATGAAAAGCATTACATTTCCACTTTGGGATAGTGTTTTTCAGTCTGTAATCAAATACTTCAATACATCAATATTATCGAAAAAATGTCATGTAGTTTTGTCAAAAGGAGGCCTTAAATGAAATTAACTCCCACTTTACCGTCCCCCGCCCCCTACCCGTTCTCGGAATGGTCTCCGAGCTAACCGTAATTTCATGTCATATCATGAAGGCATATTGGTTTATGAAACCAGTAACATTTTCGGTGATAGCCACCAGAAGGCCTATATTGGCACCCATCCTTTAATCTTCTGATATTATGACTACTAGAAATACAAAGAAATAAAGCACTTATGTAAAAAAGGTTTGTCGAAACAGAAATCCAAATCATGTAAACATTTATTTCTTAGCAATATGGCCTTTTTGTCTGTGAAGGGCTTTACCATTCATGAAGTGTTTCAAACAAATGTAGAATACAGGGAGAGAAGAAAAACTGCCAATAAAACCTTTAATGACGATAGCATTTTTAGTTTTTGGTCACGACAAATAGTTTGTTCCTCAGATATGATGTCCTGTAAGCCCTGTCAAAGATTAAGACATTTCCGTCATTACAGTTCTCCCATAATGAAATTTGACAAGGTTTAATGTAATGCATTTAAAGTGATATCTATATTTTTTTTCTGTTTAAACTTGTAAAAACAACTGCATATGTATATCATAGAAACTGCACAATTAACGTATCGAAAAACAAATGTTTTATATGTTTTGATATATGTTTCTCTAACGTATACATAAAGGAAGTTACAGTCATTTTTTAATTTGTATTTTTTTTCAAATTGAATATCGAATCTTTTTTTTCTTTAGCCAATATTTTGAATAATGTCCATATCATACGATGATTAAAACCAAATTATTTGTTCTTTTTGCTTTTTTTGTAGTCGGTACTGATGAAACATCTTCCGGAGACAGGGATACAAAAATCGACACTGATCCAAGTTAGTTAATCTCATAAATATTACAACAGTATACAACTAAGTTCAGTCTTTAAACTAAGCGTACCCAATACTTGCTTATAAATTAATACACTAAATATAACAAATGTTTTAGGAAACGAAAAAAGGTTTCTCATTTTACCCTAACAGTCTGTTTTGAATAACAAAATACGATATGGCTAGTTAGCAATTATAAAATACGACATAATTTTGGGTAAATATGTTCATGTTAATCGATACATCGATTTTTTTCTGGCAATGAACTGACCACAGACTTTCATTTTTTACAGCTTTTAACTCATTAGAACAAGAGAACATACGTCTAAAAGAACAGGTCAAGTGCAAGCTCTGTCACGAGGAAGATATATCGTTTGTTTTCATCCCATGTGGACACCTCGTCGCTTGTATCCAGTGTGGGGAGAGAGCACTGAAGTGTATTGACTGTAAGCTGATCATTAAGGAAAAACGAAAAATCCATCTTGTCTAGATGCATGATTTAATTACCTGTAGTCATAAAGAGCCAAAATGTGTTGTATTGGTAACTTCAACACTTTTAATGATAATGGGAAAAGGAGCATAGATTTATAAAAATGCAATTGAGAAAAAAAACATTTTCGAAGACAATAATATCATCTTTACGTGTTCGTTGTACAATACTTCGATAAACTTACTGACAAATTATCTTCTTATAAACTAACAACAGCAGAAACCATTGCATACACTTTTTTTAAATCGGTAACTGATCAGACATCTGATCATCAAAAATAGTTGAACAAAGAGATAAACTAATTTTGTCTGTGTTTGTTTTTGACGTGAATGTTAGGTTTAATTTGCATCTTTTTTAATATTTATTATTATATGCAACATAGTTCCGTACAAACGTATTCCATGAGTGGTGTGTCTTTGAACGAAACTGTGCCAGCATCATAAATGTTTCAAAAAAATGCATTACAATGCTAATATTATATATAATAATATTTCATATTAAAGCCTTCCAAACGCTTGATTTCAATGTAAACAGCACAGCATTCCCTAGAAGTGTAGGGAATATGGAAAGTATGAACATTACTGTTAATATGCATAGTTGGTTGACATTAATGGTGGCTACTGTGGTATTAAATAAGTTTTGAGTATTATGCTGCTGTGAAATTTCGAAAATAGATAATGTAAGAGTAATGGAATTGAAGAAATAATCATCTGTTTGTAAGTAAAGCTAAGTTTAGGGACATAAGGTTGTCGCTTAGACCTTCAACAAGATATGTTGTGTGAATCAATTTCAACGAAATTGTCAAATAGTAATGGCATTTATATCATCGTTGAGAAAAATTGTTTAACAACCTAACTGTATAATGTCCACACCCGATGTAATCAACTAATCGACCAGTTTGCATTTGCCAGTTACCAACGTAGAGAAAGTCAAAACAAGTTGAAGATTAAGAAGTCGGAAATGTGTAATACTTTAAGTCATGTAAGTCATGCAATGATACATGTAATCACTATTTGCATTTATGAACTAAGACTATACAGTCTTAGTTTTAGATATACATATTATTTGTGTAGATCATGTATGTATGGAAATATGATGTCGGATTGATAATGGAAATTTCTTAATTTAAAAGTAACAGTAACCAGCTGTTCTAATCAAAATTCATTTCTGTAATCTTTCAAAAATTGTCATTGGACTCGAATTCCTTCAGAATGAAAATATATGGGGAAAAGATACGGTCTCTTCGCCATATTTGTATTACAAGATAATGTGTGGTTAATGAATTAATATTTGTAAATCATACGTGTTTTGGTTCTCAAAGAGGCACACTTATCAACATTTTAGTCGCTTATCACCATATTAATTTGGAATAATTATTGAATAAATCAGCATTCCACAACAATGCCGATTAATGAGATACAGGCAAAAGGGTTGATTTTTGTAGAGCACAATATAATACGTCTTTAGGAATTATGCTTTGCAAAGAAAAGTACGAATTAAAAATAAGTGACAATGTTGAAGCGTACTTTGCGCGTAAACCCTTGTAAAGAAATACTGTATTTGGTTAGATTATTAATGTGAATGTCTGTATTTATTGTGAGTTTATATTTATTTCTATTGAATTTCTTCACATTTAAATTGAATCTCTATACACATGTTGGGAATTTCTATACATTCAGTTTTGGTAAGGGCAAAGTTAAATGGTTTTGTTAAAATTATCTCAAATCTGTGTTTATATACAGAATCAATTAAAAACGTTATGTCTTAACTCTATGAATTGCATCTATAAATTATCAGATTTATATACATTGTATGTGTGTATGTAATAGTTGAAGGCTACTGTAAACAATGCAAATAAAGTAAAGATCTTTCATGCATTTGTAAGACCCAAGATGATGATTTTTCGGTGTATATCCCTTGATACTAGTTTAAATTGAAAAATAATTTGTGTAAAAACCTTATTTATCAGTTTTTACTGTGGTTTGGGTATGGCTAAACTTGCCTGCTAGGTCATTTAATTTTGTGAATATGGGCCAAGGCACACTTTACATAACATGATATTATTTTCTCAGAATATAGTATCATTTCAAAAAGTGTTAAACTAACTAACGCATCATCATATATGTTTGCGAACAATGAATACCCATGAGTATGTATAATGCATATGCAAAATAATGAAAAATAATGAAAAATAATATTATTTTTATTCGTTTCCTTGAGTGATATTTAAGTATTGATTTTTATGCAAACACCATTTCTGTTTCTTTTTTACATAGACTGTTGTTCAATATGGTATCTTTACAATTTCTGCGCCAAGTCTGAAATATGTAATTTTAATAAAAAATATATGTCATGGCTGCCACATAAGGTTTTGATATAAACAATACACTGTAGACACTTGATGAATGACTGTGTTGTTGAGAAATATTGTTTTACATTACAATACTTTACAGGTTTGATTATTTAATCTGATATACATATGTACTCTTTGAAGTGCAGATGTGTTCATGTAAAAGGTGCAATTTTATCCACTTGATAAAAGTTTAGTCATGTCAAAAAACAATATTATGCAATAAATTAATAATAATATATTTATTTCTTCATCTAGCCTGAAAATTTAAAACGAAGAAAAATTATAATAGCCTAACAACATTATGGGAACAGTTCTTAGGAGTAAGTCGCAATGAATGTTTGGGACAGATATTATGGACAAACAAATAAATTGTCTCAGAAATCCTAGTGCGACCCTATAAATTTTAAAACATACTACGTTAATAAGGGTACTAAAGTGTTTTGTAAAGATAGAAAACATGAAACAATAATTACAAATGTACACTGCCTGTATTTAGAAATATATAAGCATTTCTCTAAAAAGTTAAACTTTTTTTTGTGTATGTATTTAACTTTCTTGTTATCTCTGGCGTAGCCATCTAAACACTTGACACACACCATCTGATAAACATGTCTGCCATGTCTGTGCATTTTAAAATTAAATCAAAGACTGGTGATCTTTACATGTTGTTGTTATTTGTTTTATTTAATACATATATCCCATACATGTTAAATGAACCGTATGAAAACACCTTCACGTAGAAGACGCTAGAGTATAAATGGCAAGTCAATTTTTAGAAACATTTTGATGAAGTTATTTCTTCAAATTATAAACTTAGAAGCAACATACATTTTTTGATACAAATAAGTGAATGTATTCATTAGTAATGGTGTTTTTATTAAATCGGTAAAGTTAGGATATTATCTTATATAATTCCCAACAGATAGAGTGATTTCGTGAAGCCTCTAAGACTGCTGAGAATTAAATTGTTTTAACAAAATCATTATTACATGACATTCAAAGTGTCGGTAGAAATTACTAGACTATAAATGAAGGGAGAAAGGAAACGTTTTGATAAGCCAGAGTCCCTATTTTAACCTAAAGATCCTAGGATACTAAGACGGGGTTATAAGTTACTGAGCTGAATCAGACAGCTTACAACAAC
>JAUMHH010119862.1:0-21112 GCA_032359455.1 Chlamys rubida
TTGTTGGAGTTGTGTGGGCAGGAGAAAAACACTTTCTCTGATATTCCATGCGTGCGACGACTTCGAGGATCGAACCCTGGCCGCATGCGTGGAAGGCCGGAGTGTTAACCACTCGACCAATCCGCCCACTATCGCATAGTAACAGTTCAAACAGTGGCTCGGTGATCCTTAATATTGAAATCATCAGTGTATATACCATTTCCACTGTTATAGGGTTGACCCAATTCCATTACATGACCTCCTGACCTGTAGAGATCCCGACATCATTTTAATAGTGATACCGTAGAAATACAGTGGTGATCAGTAAAGTTAATCGATTCACGATCCGGCAAATCCTCACCTAATGAAGTTGAAACTTATTGTATCTTCACTAGACACGACTGTCAGGCCATGCCATGTTACATATATGACAAATCATTTTGAATGCCTTGATTTGAACGAGTATATAATGTGTTTTGCCTTTTTTTCTTTGTTTCTTCAGCTACTTATTTTTATGATTTTAAGTTTCATTCTGTAAAACGTTTTTCTTTATTTGATTTTTTTCTTTATGTGGAGGGGAATACCGTAATATACTTAGACATTCAGTATCGGAGAAGATAGCCTAGAATTAACCAAAAATCAAGTTTCCTCCCATAAATAATTTATAATCAAGTGCAATAGAACAAAAGTTTGTTAAGGTTAAGAGTATCATAAAGTAAAAAAATATTATAACAATGGTCATTATTATAAAAATGTTTGTCATATATAATTTTTTTAAAGAATCAACTCACATGTTTCGCATGTTGTTTTTGCATTTTACAGAAATATTGTGTTTTTTTAATTTGATATTGAACAAAAAAATAGAAAAACATAAATTGAAATCTGAAGTTGTTGAATGCTGAGCTCTTTCCGCCGCATATCCTATGCTTAATCATTGTTGTTAAATGTGAAAATGAATGAATAATGCATGGCATCACAAAATGAGATGAAAGCATTAACAAATGAAATAATTGAAAGCCAGAATGTATCCGTTTAGCTACATCACTATAATGCCACATTATGGATACTGGTACATACTGCGACAATTTATTTTGGCCAAGATTTAATCATATTTCTATTCGTGTATTTCTTCAATATACTTTTTTTCCGGGAGCTCCAAATAAATCCCTCATTCGATCATGGGACTGGGATGTAGCAGGGCAGCACCTTTTAAGCATTTACATGCTTTCATTTGGCAATGCCTTTTGAATTTTTCACGTTTCAGTTGACATTTATAATGACTCAGAATGCCAACTGAAGCTGTTCAATACATATCTTTACCATCATTTGAAATTCTTTGATAGTCAAGAGTGATCCTTTTAAAATGGGTTTATCTCATAGATATTCAAATTTGAAATTAATACCATAATGTGTTAAACATTTGTGATGTACTACAGATGGCAATGGGTCAGATGAAGCTTCGGCACCTTATGTGATAACAGGTCACTCCGTTTGTGTTTACCTTATTTGCATTGGTCGATAGTGGTTTTAGATATTCTATCGACTGTCTTTATATTCTGTGCATAGCAATCTGTTAATTGCCTAAATAGCTTAAATAGAAATTCATTTCAGAAAAGAGATCGTATATATAACTACATTGTACAATGATTGTGTATCTGAAGAATACCTCCATTTATGTACTGTTAATGTTCATATTTCAGTGGAAATCCAATTTCAAAACTTTTCGTGCTCTTGATATTGTATTAACCTATGATTGCGTTCATTCGAGTATATGTTTATTCATTTTGCAAGCAAATAAAACAAATAAAATCCAAAATGAATTATAATAAAAATAAAGATTTAATATCCATGTGAAATAGGCAAGTACAGAAAATATAAGAATTAACGACCGACTAAAAAATTAGCAGCGTTCACCCTTCACAGGGCTGATATATATAATACATGTATAATATCTCTTCGAGGTGCGTCAATTCGTTAATGCGCTAATCAATCAAAATTATATCATGCGCTAAAATTCGAATACGCCGCGCCGAAATAAGTACCATTGAAGCATGTGAAACAGACGTACGACTTTGCCTGGCCTCAGATATCTTATATTCTGCTTTATGTCCCTAAATCTCTTGGAGATTAAAAAATCGATACTCGGCTGGCAGCAAGACATGTATCATCAGGGCTCAAGCAGCTATTACCAGCCGTGTACCAATTTGTCGTGAAGGGTCGCAAGGCACCTGCTGAAACCATTCCATACTGACGTAATTATTTTTCTCGGTAGTGCAGTCATTCCATCAGTTTATCTCTCTCTTTCTCTCATTCCAGTGTCAGTTACAACCATTATGTATCCCGTTGCCGCCTACTAGAATGACCTGACGTCTCTTTCGTTCACTCTTGTGGTTTTTCTCAGTCTCCTGCTCATTTTCCAAAAGATTTTCCTTTCACTGTTTCATTCTATCATATATGCGCAACCCTCTTAGACTGCATCTCGTCTTTTTCCTTATCATGTTTTCCGCTATTGTCTCTCTTTGTAATAGTTAATCTCGTATGCTTTTCTGCATTTCTGAGATATTTTTTTCTCTTCCACTCTCACTATTTGTTCATTTCTGTAAAATGTTTCGATTTATTTTTTTATTAATTCTTTCCCCTTCAATTGACCAGTTCCTCAATGTTCCTTTCTGTAGATCCGTTTCATATATTTTCTCCACTTATGTAATATACATTTGATTCTCTTCTCCCTTGTTCACTATTTATTTATATATAGTTTCTCGAAATATTCTTTATCTGTGTTATATATTTCGACCCTTCAACATTCCCGATGCTTCAAATCCCTCATTCTTTATTCCTGCATGTTTATCTATCTCTTTTCCGAGCTATTCCTTACCTGTGTAATTAAGTCCATCCCTTCAATTTACCCGATTCACTCTCTCTCACTCTCCCTTTCTGTAGAATTCTTTATATCTTTTCCCCAATAATACTTAACAGTTTAATGTATTTCTACCTTCAATTTACCCGATTCCCTCCTCTCGCACTCTCTTTTTCCTTCCTCTCTCCTCTCTCAATCTTTTTACTCTCCTATTCCTTATTCTTTCCTCTCTCACTCTCCAATTCCGTATATTTCTGTACCTCTTTCCCTTGTTACTCTTTACCTGTGTTAAATATTTCGCCCCTTCAATTTATCTAATTTTATTCTCTCTCACTTACCAATTTCTTATACTTCTACTTTTGGTTATTTTCTCTTTCACTCTTCTTTTATGTTATCCTTTTCTATCTTTTCCCCTTTCTTCGCCACTCCTTTTCTACCTTTACAGAATATCTCCCATCCTTTTCTACCTGAACCGTATAATTTCTTGTCACTGTCTTCTCTTTATCCGCTATAATACGATAACATTAAAATAATGCATTTGTATTTATATGAAATAAGCTAAGCTGCAATAGAGAAATTTATTACCTGATTTAATCCGTTTTTTTTACCACGACCGCTCGTATCGTGATTTTTGAAAGCATGTTACACGTGATTAAACGGGATTTGAAGTTCCTTGTAATACCGTATTAAATTCTACTTAAAGAACAAGTGGGGCTTCTAGCATCATTACCACTCCACTCTGGTTCCGAGCGTGAATACCACTAAATGTATTGATAAATGTCGATTGCACTGATCCAATTTCTAAAATCAATACGTTCCCTCGTGTATTGTGATGATGTGAAATACGACGTTTGAAATACAACTCCGAAGCATCCTCACACAGAAATCAAAGTTAGAGCATGTTTCCGAGGAAAAAAAACAAATTATTTTAGTGATATAACGGTTAGTAACCATAATCCAATGATGTTAAAAATGTATAACCCAATAATTGAACCATTAGTAATAAAACATTATGTACATCCCACGTGCATGGAATAATTATTTCCTGTGTGACATGTAAAACTTATATTACTTTGACCTAATTCCATAAGCGATATAAGTCATTTGGTGTCATGCCCTTCATGAGCGTGATGTCAAAGATCTGTTGAGATATCAAAACTTTGTTGATATCTTAAAGCCTTGTTGATGTCACAAAAACGCGTTGATGTCACAAAGAATTTTGATGTCGCAAAGATATGTTGTACTCGAAAAAAATGTTGATTTTTCGTTAAAATTTAAACAATTGTTCTATATTCGTTTTGCTTGAATACCTAGTAAATGTCAATAGTTAACTAAAAAGCTTGACGTTTTCCCATTTGAGTTCGTACATAGTATGACTTTGTTTGCAGTCATGAAAGGATTCCGCACTGACGTCTATGCATTTTGTAAGTGTTTGTGAACTAAAGATGTCGTCCATTTTTATAATGGTTAGCTATAATTGTTGTCAACATTTGATGACTTTCGAGGGATTGTCATTTGTGTTTTCCATGACGTCATTGTAAAATGAGCCAAATGCAAACATAAAATACATATCTTTATATTTACAGATAAAGAAAGCAAAAATAATGCTTTTCAGCTCCGTTATAGGTCAGCGTTTGTTATAAGAAGGATTTAAATAGCAGTTCTTACGAAAACGCTGTATAAGTTGTATGAGTTGAATATGTTAGCAGATTGAGCTCAGGGCGACCAGTACACACTAAAAACACATGGCCCAAATCAAACGCAAACAAATACGAAAAGACAATACAAAGGGGACCAGGAAACACCAAAACAAGAGGAAATTAGGACATCAAACACCAAATGAAACGAGAAAATAACAAACCACATGGAAACGAGGAAGAGCAAGAGGAAAAAATGAGAGGACACAAATACAAATCAAAACGAGGAGACACCAAAATAAATGGTAACTAGGAGACCCCAAAACAAGAGGAAAGCAGGACACATAACACAAAGTGAAACGAGAAGACACCAACACAAAAGGAAACAAACTAGGACATCAAAACACGAGAAGACACAAATACCAAGGAAACGAGAAGACACCAACAAAAGAGGAAAAAATCTAGGACATCAAAACACGAGAGGACAAATATACCAAGGAAACGAGGAGATACCAATACAAGTGAAAACAAATAAGACATCAACAGAAAAAGGGAGGACAAAAACAGAAAGGAAACGAAAAGACACCAAAGCAAGAGGAAACTAGGATAAAAACAGGAAAAAGTGAAATGAGGAGACGCCAAAACGAAAGGAAACAAGAGAAAAAAATCAAAACAAAGAACCACAAAACAAAACGAACATTACAAGTGAAAACTGGGAAACATCAAAATAAAAAGAAAGACAGAATGCATCTAAACTAAGACTCCTCTATCAAATAGCACGTATCCAGGACGATAACACGTTTGCTGACCACAATTGATACCAGCTATTGCTTGGCTTTGAAACATCTGGAAGCAAATTAGGAAACCTCTAACATGTTTAAAAAACAAACTTCAAGCATATTTTTTTTAAAAAATCAAAAGAAGTAATTAATTCCATAATACACAAAATCCAAGGACATTCATAAATCCATAGTAATCATATAAAAATACACCGACAAAATTTAATTAAAATATGTAATTGAAAAATCGTTCAAGTTTTGTCAATAAACTGTTCAGTCTTTTTAGCTAATGCAGCATATTAATTAAATATTTTTTGAAAATATGCCGAGAGCTAAGCCACTAATTACCCGGGTTCCAATGTTAATGTTTAACATCCATAATTCCAGAACATTTGTAAAGACAAGATGATTACAAGACAAAAATAGATTTTTCATGACAAATTCAATGTGTTTCTCTATTGATCTTATTGAAGATATTTTGATTGGCAAAATCTATATTTTGATAAAAACAAATCAAAAGAATAGACTTTACGTTAATAATTAAATTTTGTATTTGCGATTATCCAATCTAATAATGATGAAGGATTAAGTTACTGCGCTTTGAACATTCTCCAATTGAGAAAAGACAAAAGACTTCGATAATGAAAAGATGTGCTAAGGGTATTAATGGGGCTTATATTCTGATGAAAATTTGTTTCAGATCGGACATGTCAAAAAATAATGACGGATGTATCGTTAATTATTATAGCTTTGTGTTATGACTTTATATTTAATTTCTTTGGTATCCATGGCAATCTATTGAAAATTACTGACATTTTCTATCCCCTCCATTATCGTAAAAGGCGACTAATGTGGGACCTTAATGAGTAAGGTGACTAATAGGACCTTAATGAGTAAGGTGACTAATATGCGATGATTTTGCACAATCGAGTATTTTTTTCAGTTTGTTTGTTTACGGTAATCTGAAGAAGCACACTCCGATTTTTTTATTTTTTTTTGAGAAAAATGGAAAATTTCGTTCACACACTGCAACGAAAGATAAATCAAGATATGATCTGTACTTAGTACTGTATTCCTACCTTTTGATAATGAAATATCATATATGTAGCAGTGTACATGGCATTGAAGACTGACAAAAGTCCATGACTGAACCATGAGAAATACCACTGTTCTTCTTACTTGCTTTTCTGTTGTATTTATTGGTCTTTTCCCCTTTGTCTGCTTGTTTTATTTTCTTCTGAGCTTTTAGTTCTGGGCTGTTGTTGTGCCTTGTTGGAGGTTGGATGGCATCATTAGGAACTGATTACGTGGTATATTTTGTCTATGTTCATTCACTCATCTAAGCCTGTACATGATATTTGTCGAGATAGTAGGATAAAGTAACGATTATCACATCAGCTGGTCACTCCCTTGACATCAGTTATTTGCTCATTTTATCCCATTTATCACATCATTGTCCCTTATAGCTCCGAATGGCACAACTACATAAATGACCTTATGAGAATACGTAATATCAGTCTGAATCAATATATATATATATACATGGCATCATCTATAGAATCCTATCTCTCATTGTTACTGTAAGCGATGACCTTTTTGCAATTTAAAATGTTTGCAGTTTTTATGTTCAAATAATTCACGTTATCGAAATTCTCTTGAGTAGACATTTTCACGAGATGCCTTTTATAAAGCCTTTTGGTGTTGGTTGGAAATGTTCTCGTCAGTCCTGCTGCTGTACAAAAAAAATAGATGTTTAGCGATGTGTTTGCCCATCCTTATTTTTGTACTGACAATTACTGATAATGAAAAGATACAATCCTCATAACACGAATATTTCCATTCTTGTGATATACCAGACAGATTTCGCCTCAAGGAAAGGCGAACTGAGAAAAGATAGCAACACTGGCCTGTTTGGCCCGTTCGTCGTATGAAATACGACATAGTTGTAATGTCCAATCTACATAAGAACTCGTTAAGGTTCGGGGATAGAATACGCCAGCTGTATCCCACTTCATGATCGTTAGAGGCGACTAATGTGGGGTATCCTGCAGGATCAGGGTGGTTTTATTTCTTGTCTACTAATTAGGGGACATTGAAGAAACCGAGAATGGACCTGTTGTATCACACTACGTGTTGTAAAAGGCAGCTAATGTGGGACCCCCTGGCGACTAATATGGGACCCCCTGGCGACTAATGTGGGACCCCCTGGCGACTAATGTGGGACCCCCTGGCGACTAATGTGGGACCCCCTGGCGACTAATATGGGACCCCCTGGCGACTAATGGTGGACCCCCTGGCGACTAATGTGGGACCCCCTGCAGAATCGGGGTTTTTCTTCTGTGTCTTAGACGAAGAGGACATTGAACTGCTGCCTGCATTGCAACATTCGGGATCGTTTTCATTTCCTATCTTTCCTGCCTTCTTTCTTTTTTATCTACGTTCTACTCCCAGTAGTGACTCCCTAGGCACCCATCCTCATATGATCCTGATTGTTTCAAGGACGTTTAACCGAAAACAAACAAACAAACATGATAGAGTGTATTTGTTTTTCTTTATCTTCTGCAGTGAATAAAGCATATCTGGTCCTACATTGACCCTACGTTAAACAGATTAGTGTTTTAAGAGACGTCAGTAGATTTGTAAAACCACTTAAATGTATAAGAGAAAAGTGCATTTTCTTGCATCTTCTTTACTTAGAAAAACCCAAGTACAGGTCGACAGGAGACCTCTTCGTGTTATCCACTAACACTGATTTAGTTGTCTCCAGGGACCTGCTACACCTTTATCTACTGATATGGCCCCGCAAAGCCGAATGTCATGTACACCATGCATATTATTTGTTTACTTCACAATTTTTAAAGTATTTTATTCCAAGCCATTCAACTGCACTTCAGGAGATGGAACCACGGGTTCCACAGCTTAGAATCTGATGTCCACAAGCATAAGAGCACACAGTTTTCATTTCGCATCCATTTATTTCAATTTCACTTTTTTTTTTAGATATTTACTGTTTTTATATAGCTTAGACAAAAGATTGTTTCATAAACTCACCTTTAGATGTATAATTTGTAATATTATATTTGTTAACCAGAAAATCGAATCAATTAAGAATCAAGGGATATTTCATGAATGTGATTGTAGGTCACGCAATCTTTTTTTTCATGAACAATCTCTGAGGTCAAATCCTAAAATCAGATTATTTCAAATTACATATCACTTGATTGTACCTTTGATATTTAAGTGTCAATCGATATGTTCATGGTGTCCACACCACTAGTACCTAAAAGCGTGTGACACGGCATAGTCAACAGTTTTACTGGTCCCGAGAGGGTGATATCCGGTTCTTCAGTAGAACCGTTACTAAGGAGAACACGTGAACACTGTCTGATGACTCATACGTGAGGAAATTTACAGTCGATTGGCAATTTCCTATTTTTTGCTATTTTTTTCTGTCCTTATATATTTATCTACCTGTTTATTATTTTTTTCTCGACTCTCACAGCACCGGATGGGAAAGTAAGTTTGCACCACCCAATCCGTCGGTCCGTCACATTGCATATTTCAAATACTCTGACGTATATAATTGAAAAAGGGCGCATGGAATTACATCATTAGATGGCAAAGTGTTCCAAACATAAATCAAGCCTCGCACAACACCAAATCCTTAGCAATACCCTTTTTTCACTGGCTTATTTTTTTCTGTTGGATAGGGAAGGTACTTTTTCACATACAATCGAATAATATCGCTTTTCAGTACCTTCTGGGATGGTGGAGCGTTGCGTATACAAACGGGTTTCACGACAATATTATAAAGAGTTGTCGCCCTTTTTTGTAATGTATCACTTTCTCTGGGGAATATAACAGATACAAATACAACCTACAATTGTCAAGTTTAGCAAGTGAGTTCGGGTTTTGTATAATGAAATCTAGTTTTAAAAACGCTCAATCTATACAGAATTGTAATTTTTTTTTATATTTTGATACCAACGATTGTGTTGAGTTAAGGTATATGGAGACGTCAATACTTTGACTTTTGTATGTATTAAAGCTTAATTTTGTTAGTTCAGTTGGCGTGTGCTTACAAGCTTTCGTTTACTACAGTGCAGTGCAGTTCAAAGTCTGTTTCTAGGTAAATTTGATATATGGAATAGTATTGCCACATTTCGGCATTGGCCTGTTTTTACTGACGTGCATATCTTTTATATAACGGCGAATTGATGGTGATGGTAAACCGTTTGACACAGAAAAATATTCGTAGTATTTCTAATGAGCAGGGCGATCTAAACACGAGACGGAGATATATTTTATTTATGAAGCATGCTTATTTCACCGTAGTAAACTTCACAATTAGACAATTTTATTATCATTCCGTCACATCAAAGAGATTACCTTCAATTCGATCAAATAATTAAAACTGTGAAGTCACGTTTCCTTTTTCAATGTCGGTTTTTAAATGCGATCAGGCGAACCGGAAGTTCGTGCCACATCACTCTCACTACCAATTAGTAAACATCCGGTTGTCTAATGTAATTACCATGTCTGAAAAAACAGCAAAATAAATAACAAGTGATCGAAATTGCAATTTCTAGGTCAAAACACTGAATTAGTGTCCAATTCTCGCGATCTCACGAGATCATGAACATAGAAATCCTGATTTTGTTATGATTATTGCATTATTTATTGAATTAACATATTATGGAAAAATAACAAAATCGAAATGCATTCTTGGAATGAACGGACAACAAAAGAAACCGAAATAAATAAAAACCTTAGTGATAGCATAAACGGCGTAAAATAGTAAATAGTAAAACACTAACAGGAATTCATTCTCAATGCTGAATTGATAATAAGGGAATCCAAAGAGACAACAGGACGGAAAGAAGAGGAACACAGAAGACTAACAAAGGAAATAGACCAATGACCCCAACTAAAATCCAGAAAAAACAACTGGTACACCGTGTAAGAATTTCAGGTTGATATCAGATATGATTTAATCAAAAGCTGTAGTCAGTACAAATGTGCGTAATACGTCATACGTTTATGTGTTTACACAATTAGTTGTGACGTAGCAACAATTATTGCTACGTCACTGTTCTTCTCTAGTGCGTCAGCTTATTTTATGTATAATATTAGTAGCATTTATATTGGTATATAGCAATTATATAGGGACGATGTACTGGTTAGGACATATAGGCATTGTGTTATTATAAAATGTTCATTTTATTAAAAATTTTGAATTTAAAATTTTGTATTGGTCATTTGTAACTGATGTAAGTTTCATATAAAGCAAAATTATTAGTTGGATTTCGAAACTATATGATAAAAAACAGATGCAAGTTTGAATCGTCATACAACCAATTAATTTGTCACTGTGAATGACATTTTTGTTGACCAATCAATGGTATCTTTTTATCAATATTTGTTCTATCTGTCTGTAGTTGATCTATTTCGGGATAGGAATTGTTTGACAATTCATTTGTATGTGAAATTAACCTACTTGTTAGCTTACTGTCAAGCCTGTATGTATAAATGTTATTTATTAGTATTTAAGGGATGGCAACAACAAGTTCACCCGTTTTCAGTATAATTTGATCGGGCGGAATGCTGTGCTTTGTGCCTTTGGTATGATATTTCAGTGAGATAGCACTAAATTCGGCATCAGATCCGCGCTATCACAGGGGACAATAACACTATCATGCCCTGCCTCCTGCATACACACACGCAAGCACGCATTCAAAATATTGCAATGGGTGCAGCAGATCTATTTTGGTTGCTTTTGTGGAAACTAATTCCTAATTCTGCAGGGGGTTCCAATATCAGTCGCCTCTTACGATACATGAAGGGAGCAACAGCAGGTGTATTCTTTTCTCGATCCCCGACCTGCAGGGGTGACAGTGTGTTGAATGTACATGTTTTCTCTGTCCTTGTATTGCTGACGTCAAGTAACTTACGGTGTGCGTACAGTTATGACTGATAAGCTGCAAACACATATTGTGTTATATACAGAATGGACATTTGTTTATGTATAGAATAAAGTAGTCTTTGCAGACTTGGGAACACCACAACAGTTATTGCATATACAAGAAGCATATAATGTTCTTGTATCTTATATTCGAATTCATCATTTTTTTCTCTTTTTGTTTTGTAATTGGCTAAAAGGTGCGTTTGGCATGACTCGTCACACATACTCCGCCTGCTATGGGGTCACTTCAGCCAATTTCATTATGGCTTCCTGTCCCGGCGCAGACCAGATGATCGTGATAGAAGCCGTGAATGTCTACGCAAAACCTTTGTTATCAGGTTGTCCCGGAATCATGACAAATGCAGCGACCACCCCAAAATCATGCTGTCAGTACGATGCTGGCGACTGTGGATTCGAGTACGATGGTATCAACAAGAACACTTATTATGAAAACTGTCAAGGCCGAAACACTTGTTCGTGGACGCCCGTTGCGTGGACTAACCTGCGATGTAACCCCTTGTTATATCCCTTGATGTCAAGTTATATGGTGGTCAGCTATCGCTGTATTTCAGGTGAGTATGTAGTTAAGTGTGATTATAGATGAAATTTAATAATGTTTAATATGCTTAGCAATGTTATGATCATAATTTAATCCCTTTATCGTACATGCAGACTTATTTTCACCAATCACCTATTTAGAGATCAACTCGGTTCGAGTTAAACTTCACCCATGATGTACACTCAACATGATTCTAACAAGACAGATGTTGGTTATATTGAGATCTTGGTATGGTTAATTGATTCTTAACCTATTAAAAGTAGTCTTTGTCACTGTTTTTGTGGAAATTAAAGGGGTATGTTTTAGGAAAGATTCCATTGTGTTCAGCTATTATCTTTAGTTCTTCAGACAAATAAAGTTGCAGCGAACGTTCAGTTATTTATAATTTCACATGCATATATTTCGACTATACAGGTACGTAACTTTAGGTACAATACAACGAAATAGTTTTGATTATCATAAGATACGTTCATAAGCTCAATCAATATATCCATAACAAATAGCAAATATGGCTCGGCGTTTGTTGGTAAAATTTCAGTACTGAATGATTTAATCGAACGTTTTATTTTTCCATTTCATACTGTCCAGGAATTCTTCTTTGGCGCTTCCGAGGAAAATATATTTTAAACATCAAACGTATTTTTATTAAAGTGCTTTGGAAATTAAAGTCGGTAAAATTAACATGAACAATATGTATAACCTTTTCAGGAAACGAGGTAAAGGACGTAAGGGAGGACGGAAGTGTCAACACCACTACTAGCCTACTGCTGAATTCTGGGTATAAGTTTGGCAACAACACTGGTACATTGCCAGCAAACTCGTCATACAAATGTTCTGTATCAGCGTCGTGTGCCACGAGTATCAAAATGCGGGTCCATACTTTAAATTTCACGGAAAAAGGGGGAAATTGTGGACAATCGATAACCATAACAGCCGGGACCAACACACACGTTCTAATGTGCAATTCCAACACCAACTACCTTCCCTACGACCTGAGTGTCGGAAGCAATACTAATTTCCTCGAAATGCAAGTAAATAACACTTTGAATATGGACTCCGGAAATTTTCTTCTCGAAATTGAAAGTACGTATAATACAACTAAGGGTGATTTCTTCTTCAGAACGTTGATATGATTCGTAACTGTTAACATTTCTTGGTAAACACGCATATAAATACTGTTTAATAAACTTGATTTCATTTTTTCCACTGTTTCTGATGCTTGTTATGTAATTACTGATAGTAGAACTTTCAGAGTAAATCATATTGATGGAAGATTTTGATTGTTACTGCTTACTGATTCGGGATTTTAATGTAATGCAGGCGACAACGGTAATGCTACTGTGACTTTAGCATGTGGTACATCTGCCAGGGAAGGGAATGTAGGTGATGAGGGGCTGTCTGAATGTTCTACTACAACAACAACCACTGCCAGTAATACCGATACGACAACAGTGTCAACTTCCAGTGATACCGATACAACAACAGTGTACACTGCCAATACCACCGATACGACGACAGTATCCACTGCCAGTAATACCGATACAACAACAGTGTCCATTGACGGTAACACCGAAACGACAACACTGTCCACTGACGGTAATACCGATACGACAACAGTGTCCACTGACAGTAATACCGATACGACACCGGTGTCCACTACCAGTAATACCGATACGACAACAGTGTCCACTGACAGTAATACCGATACGACAACAGTGTCAATTACCAGTAATACCGATACGACAACAGTGTCCACTGACAGTAATACCGATACGACAACAGTGTCCACTGACAGTAATACCGATACGACAACAGTATCCACTGCCAGAAATACCGATACAACAACAGTATCCACTGACAGTAATACCGATACGACAACAGTATCCACTGACAGTAATACCGATACGACACCGGTGTCCACTGACAGTAATACCGATACGACAACAGTGTCCACTGACAGTAACACCGATACGACAACAGTGTCCACTGACAGTAATACCGATACGACAACAGTGTCCACTGACAGTAATACCGATACAACAACAGTATCCACTACCAGTAATACCGATACAACAACAGTTTCCACTGACAGTAATACCGATACGACAACACTGTCCACTGACGGTAATACCGATACGACAACAGTATCCACTGACAGTAATACCGATACAACAACAGTGTTCACTGACAGTAACACCGATACGACAGTATCCACTGCCAAAAATACAGATACGACAACAGTGTCCACTACCAGTAATACCGATACAACAACAGTCTCCACTGCCAGTAATACCGATACGACAACAGTGCCCACTGACGGTAAAACCGATACGACAACAGTGTCAACTTCCAGTGATACCGATACGACAACAGTGGACACTGCCAGTAATACCGATACGACAACAGTATCCACTACCAGTAATACCGATACAACAACAGTTTCCACTAACATTGATACCGATACGACAACAGTGGACACTGCCAGTAATACCGATACGACAACAGTATCCACTGCCAGAAATACCGATACGACAACAGTGTCCACTGACAGTAATACCGATACGACAACAGTATCCACTGACAGTAATACCGATACGACAACAGTATCCACTGCCAGAAATACCGATACAACAACAGTGTCCACTGACAGTAATACCGATATGACAAAAGTGTACCCTGACAATAATACCGAAACAACAACATCATCTGACAATAAGAGCGGTGCAACGCCTCCGTTCGGACCAACACAAGTATCAGCAGAGGACGAAGAATTTCGTAAGTTCTATTCTCACATTGTTTAAGTCATCTATTGTAATGTTGTACTTTGTATCTTCTAAATATTGACGACGCAAAGTTTTGTTGAATTTGGATAGTGAAAAACGTGTCAATCACACATGAGCTTCTTAATTATGGTTAATTGAAAAAGGAACATCTGAGTTTTGATAGGAGAACATATCTGTTTACCCCCTTAGCACATCAAAAGGGAAGAGAACCTATCTTTTGGTTTAGCATTTGCACGATTAGATGTAAATATATGAAACTTTTTTCCAACCCAAACACCAGATTTTGATAATTTTACAGAGGGGTGTAAGGTGTCATACATCCTTCTGACAGAAGTTGGTATCAACAGAATCCCCTGATAATGCGTTTGTTTTTATGTAAAACATGATGTTATCGTTCAAGTATGGCGTCACAGAGCTTTTTATATTTCATTTCACGTAAACATATTACACAGCGTGAACCAAACAACTGCAAAACCGCCGAGTGTTACAAAACGTAAAACAAACACTTTAAGACAAAGGGATGTTTTCAAACGATTTTTCTGTCCTCAGATAGCATCATATATAACTTTGAATGGAACCTCTTATTTTAGCCGTTAAAATTGAATATAACTGTCTTGGTTTCTTTTCAAGCTGTCTGGGCCATTGTATTGATTGTTGTTGTGGTACTCGCTGTGATTGCTATCCCACTGTACCTCTGCAGGAAATGTAAATAAAAGTGTGAGGTAAGTATCGAGATTTTTAAACGTTAGCAAGGAATCAGGTGTAATGGTAACTTCTGAGTCTAATAAAAACCAGTAGGGTTTTTTCTTTGTGTAACAACTTCTTACTAGGCGATCATCACCCACTCGTATTATCAGAAAATGCCCGCATTATTATGACGTAGTTCGGTCACGATTCGATCATTCGATTCTGTTTATGTTATGCAGGCGCGATACAGATACATGTAGCCTAGCTGATGACGACTGTTGACGATTCCACACATTATAGTCATTTATATGTAGGATAAACGGTATGTTATTCAAATTGCCAAGTTATAACAAGGTTTAAAATTATGCAGAGTAATCATTTTTCAGTCTTCTTTATTTTTCCCGTTCTGAAAAGCCAAAGACAATACTTCCTGTACGTATATGCTTTTATCTATTCGTGTATTTGTGTTACAACTGCTATTGACAATATATGAATGTGTTTTCATTCCAGTCTGGGATGAGTCCTAATACAGAAAAGAAATCCTCCTTAAGTGTATGGAAATGCTCCTTTTCCCGCATTGAAGAGACAAGTATTATCTCAAGTGGCCCCTGTGTCGATACTTATGAGCACTCTCCCATCTGTGTTAAACGAGGGGGGGGGGGGGGCAACAAAGTGTACATATGTTACTGTTTTGATGTGGCAACAGTGATCATGACATAGTATAGACACCGAACTTACGTTCTTCTTGTGTATAGAAACAAGGGAATGTTTTATCTGTATACAACAAGCACGACCGTATGCCAGTTTTATAATTGCCTGATTTGTATACATGCCTACTGATATAACCCTTTCAATGCAAGAGTAACATTTGAAAGCACAAATATAAAGTTCGATATCAATTATTGTTGGATACTCTATGCTCAATAATTAGACAACCTTGTCAAAACAGATTTGAAAAAAAGATTAACATGTTTGCTATACAATTGCTTGCGTTATTCGTTATTATCATTATGTTCTGAATGATGTATGAGTATATAATCATTGTATATGGAAACACATGGTGTGGTGCTCATATCGCCGATCTATGGTTCGAGTCATTACTTGTATTTTATTTTGTAGTTTGTGTTTCTGTTACATATCAAATTAATAGATTATTGTTTAATTGTTTTCCGGCCCTTCGGAATTTCGAGTCATTAAGCGTCATAGTAACAAACACAATATATTGTATACACTAGTTGTTACGAAGGCTCAGTATTTTATATGATTTATCTTTTGTACAATTCCGTCCTAAGATCCTTTTACGATTTTGATAGGTGTATTACAGGCAAAAGAGTTTGAAAAGCGACAAAACACCATTGTTAACTACAAATGTAACTTCCTGATCTATAAGTGCTTGTGAAATATAAGCAATTTTTCGTTACACTATTTAAAGTACAGTATTGAAAGACAGTAAACACCAAATTATCATGCTATCATAAATATCTGTCTTACTAGGGAATATACGAACTTTACCGTGTATTTGGGATATAGAAGGGAACTCCTATTTATGCAAGCACATTTAAAAAAAAGAGATATGCTTGTTATCTATGATTATGCTTATTTACATGTGAGGTTCAAATTGTGTTCATGCACAACTGTGTTTTGAAAAGTAAAATATACAACACTCGTTATAAACATATTTTTCAAGCATATTTCTTCGCTTTTGTCGTTACTTGAAAACGTTTATAATGTAGTTTTCGGATATAAGATATATATACATGTATATATATAATTTTGATTTCAATGATGATATATATATATTGTAGATTATAACGAAATCAAGAAGGCAGTAGAGTGTTATGTCCTCAATGTTTTATTTTATGTATATATCTCTAGATAAATATTCCGTATGGAAAAAAATTGATTAGTGGTTGTTGAAAGTAAATATGCTTTAATATCAAATTATTGTTTTTTACTTTGACTTTTTCGGTTTGATATTTTTTCTTTTTTCCCCCTTTTTGATCTTACGAACAATTGTATAATTAAGAAATAATCAACATATGTGCGTACATTATGGTGGAATATATAACGAGGGTGAGCGGCCTTCGTTAATTATTTTTACCAACCTTTTCGAATTCGAATCATACTTGTAAAGATATATCATAAGTCACTGTATATAATTGTGCTTTATTTGATGGATTTTAATATATAAATGACTATTTGTTGAATAAAAACAAAATATTTTGACTTCGGTCTTTGTGTAATTTTAAAAGATATACTGAGTTTGATTATATATAGTTTAACTTCCCGTTCAGTGCCTTTATCTAAAGTTCGATTGGTCTAACCATATTTTGACAAGATAATACATGACTCATATTGTTATTTACATAGAGTTACAACGGTTTCGTTTTTGTATTGAGTATACAGATTTCGCCGGAACTATTTGTAAATAGTATGGCTCCACGTGTTTTATAGCCAGCCATACCCAAAGATACATAGTATGCATAGAGAAATCATGTTACGATCAAAACTGTAACATTTATTTAGAATCTATTAAAATCTCTCCACTAAAAAACTATGGCGTTGTAATTAATCAGTCAATTCATCACATTTATCAGACTGAGACAAAGCATACGTTATGTTGGTAAATATAACACATTTATCAGAATGATGCTGATACCTGGGAGAGACTGAACTAGTCAATTAATAGTAGTATATTTCAACAGTGAAAAAAATAACGATTGTGAAATTGTAATGGCCACGTTTGATCTTAATTGCTATTTAGTTGGGTGACCATTACTTACAATATTTTTGTACGGCAGTTCAGTGTAATGATAAAATGATAAAAAGATGAGTTTGTGCGGGATTTTTTTCATTTGAAATTCTGGAAGAATATTTAAGATGCTAATTGGTACATTCCGTATATTTACGAAAAAAATACATCATCAATGTTCCGGAATGTGAAATTGACAGAAAGACAAATTGTTATCACTTTCTGAAAGCCGTAATATGCTTCAAGTTGTTGTAAAAAGGCAGTACAACACGATCCACGTACGCGTGTTGACAGGCATTATGGTGTAACAGGTATGTATGACACAGCTAACACTTGCGCAGTTGTGCAATATATCTCACCCATTACGTTATTGTTTTGACTTTACCTTCATATATGTATACAAATGTGCTGATACAAATATATATATTATATATTACACACATAATCTCACTTGTAGACAGAAGCACGCGTTTATCAATCATCATCATCATCATCATCATCATCATCATCATCATCATCATCATCATCTATATACTTTGACGAGCATCATAATCATAATCAACACAACATATTCATATGCGGATCGACTCACATCATAATCATCATCATAAAAAACATAAACATTGGCAAGCATCATCATCATCATCATCATCATCATCATCTTTATCCTTTATACACATTGACAAGCATCATCCGTTCACCATCATCCGCACATTTTACAATATATCAACACATGGAACAGATGTTGAGGTTGAATTACTGCGGGTACAACCCTCATTCCACAACCTACACCAGGCGATGTCAAACCCGACACAGTGCCTGAACAGAAATCAAGCAGAAACACTTTGATAAAAACGTCAAGGTCCATATTCATCATAAACCCCCTCCCAAGAAACGTGCCAGTGTTATCGAAAGTAACAGTGACTCCCAGTAATGTTGCCGACGTCGATGACATTAAAGGATTGTGACGATTCATGACCTTGAAAGTGCACGTGCCGTTGTGTGAATATATTTGCCGCCACTACCAGTTCTTCTATTGACATTTTCTTTCTGGTGAAATATTCATTATTAAAGTCGTTATGAGTAAAACACTTATTGATGAAAAGAAATCTAAATTAGTATTTGTTCAAAATTACTGGGAGGAAATTCCTTAATCAATTTTTGGGCGCAGCGAACTCCAACATCAATGTATGTAATGCGTCGTTTTGTCAGTCGTTTCTAAATAGAGGAGGCGTATTGAGAACAATTATGTAGGAATGTTTCACGAGTTATAATCCAGCACTCATGTTAGTGCTAAAACGTATAGACAAATATATCAATATATCAACTCAAAATAATATTCTACAAGTGCGTATCATTCAGAATTATGACGCATGAGGGTTTTCCAATAAGAAACTGAGATACCCTCGCAACAGGATCATATAAGAATGATCATCTAGGTAGACACCCCCGGAAAAAAATAGAAAAGAAAGGAGACAGGAAAGATAGGAACCGAAAAAGGTTTCAAGTGTAGCGATGAAGGCAGCAGATCAATTTTGGTCACTTCAATGTCCTCTTAAGTGGTAAACCCCGATTCTGCAGGGGGCCACATTTATCGCCTTTTACGATACACATGCAGTGGTACACAACAGGTGTAATCTTGGTTTATTCAACGTAACCTTAACAGCAGACAAGGGAGAAACCCTGATTCTGTAAGGCGGTTTGGGGAGGGTCACATTAGTCGCCGATTACGATCATGCAGTGGGATACATCAGACCTATTCATTCCCGAACCTGCACTCGCTGTGTTATTGTATTTCATTCTTTCATTCTTCGTTTGATTTGATGACGTGTGTTGGGTCGAAAATTAATAAATGTCTCAGTACATGAAAATGTATGATGATTCCACACACAGTTTCAGGCTTGTTTGGGTAAATTATGGCTTAAGTCCCGTCCATGATAGATAACACAATTTAATCGTGATTGGTATAAACGACGTAATACTAGTTACAATTGCTTTTTGATTTATACAATAAATAATACAACTTACTTATTTGTCCCTGTGGCTAGCATATCCTGGAATCCCATCTTTCCTATCGACTTTACTTTTCAGGTGGTGATTCCCTAGACACCCGTCCTCATATGATAGTGGCTGTTGCGAGGACGTTAAATCCCAAACAAACAAACAAACAAACAAAGAGAATATAGCCAATGATTAATCTTTAAAAATATCCTGTATTGTTTTTACATTCCACTCTAGATTAGGTTTAGTTATTTATATCAAACAATCGGTAACATATGTTGTATCATGACATGAGGTTCCAGACAGGTAACTTTGTGGAACATGACCGATATGGCGGAGGTTCAGTGATGGTGTGGGGAGGCATAAGTCTATTGGTCTAGAATACTGACCTTAATTCGCAGGAATCGTCTTCAGCCTTTCTTTATCCAGGATAGTTCTTATTTAAACGTTTAGACGTTTTCAGATTCTACAAATACACAGCCTTTATTATTTCAACCGGCTGCACATGAGCACGCATTACATGTAAATGATTTTAAATGTATATCATTAATGAATATTGTATAGAGAAATTCCTCACATAGCCAGCCAATTACTACCCGAAGACAATGTGTACCGATTTAACTACGCGCGTAGACAATGGCCACTCATGCAGACAATCGTCCATTGTTAACGCGGAGCCAATTTATAAACAACATGTGTCACACAACATATTAAGGTTTTCGACGTATTACCGTTGATGTCAATCACCCGACGCTTTCAGAACATATGTGGACGCAGTGACATAACACCCCGTGGTAAAGACATGATAAAAGCACTTGTCGATGTGTGAATATATTGCAGTGTTATAAACACATGTGCATAATTATTTTGATGTGATTGTATATATTTTCATCATTGGAAAATCACAATGGTTAAGTATCAAAATCTATTTTGAAGTTCAAGAGTCAAGATGCTTTGCATATACATGTAACATAATAACATTAGCACTACGTATACGCGCGATATACTGTAGTGCTATTCTTGCGATACAAGATACAATATACAAGAAACTTTATTTAACGTCGCATACAGGTAAACAAGGAACATTAGCTCTTGAGAGCTATTATTGCGACAAAC